>JAWNPB010000162.1:0-25940 GCA_035045355.1 Drosophila lacicola
GATCGGCGCCTTGCGGGCTTCGGGATGTATTAAATTTTTTCACCAGGCACCAAAAAAATAAAAATTATGGAATTTTTTATGATTTAGTCTTTATCTTGTTTCTTAACAAATTTTTCCTGATATTTCTCAAAGTTAATAGCCTCAATTGCTTTGTTACTTGCGTTCGTTAGTAAATCTGTTATTTTGAACTTGATTATTATCACATAACAATTTCTTATTTTACTTAAATTTCGCTTGTTATGTAACATATGTTGTTTTATGATAAAACAGGTGAGAGGTTCTAGTCGGGAGCTCCCGACTAGGGGATACCCTGAACACTCTTGCTTAAGTAGTAATAAAAAAATTAAAGAAAAAAAGTTCCCTTGGCAGGGTTCGAACTCGCGATCGACTCGGCTATTGATGCTGATCAACAATATTTATACTTTATGGGGTCGGAGATGCTTCCTTCTGCCTGCTACATACATTTGCACAAATACATAATACCCTTTTTACCCATTTTCAATGGGTTCAGGGTATAAAAAGGGAAAAAATTTTCGTTCCCCTTTTTTCCCCCCTATGCGGCCCGATTTCGGCGCTGCGTGCTAGCCTCTCGTTCGGCTCACCCCACTTTTTCGACGCGGCACTGTTCTTGCAAGTCACGTGGTTCACTATATCGCCAGGCAGTCGGACTTGCTAACGTTTTGCATGCACATGGAATAGAACCTTTTCTTCGTATGCTGAGGCTGTTAGATTTGCAGCATTTCTGCTTTTAAGCACCAAATCTACAATGCTGGCACTCCCGTGGGTTTTAGACCACATTAGTGCCACGCCTCTTCACGCTTAAGCATCACAGATAGCGTGGCAAAAAGCGGGGTTGTAGAAGTCGATCTACCCGGGTGAAATTTACAAGAAAAATATACTGTTGGGTTCGCTCCGCTGAGAGACAAGTTAAATAATTAATTAAAATACAATGAATCTCGCGGCCACGAGCCAAAAATATAGGCGTAGAAAAAACTTCCATTATCCAGCGGCGACGAAGTCAAAAAGCGACCAGCGCTTTGGCATAAAAGAATTCGAGACGATTTACTAAGACGACTACATAAGGCCGCAAGTCATGGAATAGCAAATCTTAATTGCTATAATATTACACCTCCCGTCCACAAAGAAAAAAATTATAGAAAAATTTAGTGTCGTTGTCAATAATTAGATTTAATAACATTGTGTAATAGTCTTTTATTTTAGGATAGTATTTCATTCACAGCGGACTAGCAGCTGACTAGGCCCTTACACCGTACAGGATGACCAAGCCTGTTACAACTCGGATATCCTGACCATGAGATAGTCCTCTATCTCAGCATTACATTTTACTTATAATATACTTATACCTACCACACTAAAATCTAATACTATAATTTTACCTTTTACAATATATTTTAAGTCTTATCCCTTATACTTAGTATTATGTTGCGTAAGATTAAGTTTACTTCTATTAAATCCAGCATTTAATATTTTGAGCACTCCAAACACACTGATAAGGATTTCGAGATAACTGAAAGCCATCAATATCTTTGACAAATATCTGTAATATATATCTGCCCTTGTTTATAGGTATCAATTTTCTCGATACTCCTGCCTTGCTATCAAAGTTTTCCACCATTACATAATCCTCAACATCATATTTATTCTGATTCTAATCTGTTGCCTTGTCTCTAATATCTATCACTTTCAGGTTCAGTTAGCTTTGCTATCATGTGACCTAAACTTCTGTTTGTGCTTTCCAGTTGCCCATTCGCTTAAGGAGAACCCGTTGCAATTTTAATAGGTTTCACATTGCTTCCCGTAAAAATGTTTCGAGCTGCGTCGATGTAAAACAGCTCCCCCGATCAGATATTATTTAGCTCGGCCTGCTATATGATCAAAAATAATCTGTTAATGAGCTTATAACCTGCCTGCTATTTGTTGTATACAGTCCAAAAAATTTTGTAAAACCATCTTTTACTGCAAATACATATTTCCTTGCTCTACTATGTGTATTTAGTCAAATCGTTTGTTTCTTTTAGGTATACTCTATAATATCCCACCTTTCTTTCCTATCTTAGGTGAATATGCTATACATTTTAAACAGTTTTCAATATCATGACTTTGGCCTTCATGTTAGGAAACCAGTATGATTTTCCAATGGCGTCTAACATTTTCATTCTTTCAATATGCTCAAGTTCGTCTTGGTATTTATACAAAACATGGTTCTCCATTCCTTCAAACAGTTTAAGCTCGCCCCTTTCTAATAATTTCATAACTTCTTGTACTTCTTTATCTTTAGTCTGACAAACTATAAAGTTCGTGCCAAAATTATTAAATCGTATTATAAACTCCTAATAAAGCATTCACATGTTGCATTTGCTTACCAACTCATTTAAGTTATTAAATAATAACTATACAATATACCCTTAACTCCGCTTGGTAGAGATCAGAAGGCACTGATCGATTCCAGCGCAAATGAAAAAAAAAAAAAAAAAAAAAAAGCTTACCAACTCTATAAGCTAGCTCATAATCAAATTCTTGCTGCTTTAAGGCTCACATAGCAATTTTCAGGTTAAGATATATCTTGTTTAGCGTTAAAGCCAAAGAGTTATAGTCTGATATAATTTTGAAACGTCTTCCCCGTAAATATGTCCTAAATCAACGAACTCAAAACTGTGATATTTCGTTCCGCTTCCGTTGTACGCTTAGAAAAATATAATATGGGACAGTATTTCTTTCAATTACCCAAAACAATTCAGCTCTTTTTCTTCGAATTTAAATACTCTATCTTTTCTTAATAAATCATACATTTGTTGGCAATTATAGAAAAATCTTTAATGATCTTAAGTATTAACAAAGTCCAAGAAAACTTTGTACCGCTTGAGTTTTATAGGGAATGGGAAAGTTCTTTACCGCCTCAAGCCCTTTCTCGTCAGCTTTTATACCCTTCTTTGATATTTGAAATCCAAGACAAAATTAGTCTTGCATAAACTCAATTTTTTTTTAAACTCAACTCTAATTTGTTCTCAACTAACCGCTTAAATACCGATCTTAAGATCGTCCATTTACGCAACTACTTTATTATCTCGAATTATATATAAAAACTAGCGGGTATAACCCGGCGTTGCCCGTGGACGTATAAAACAAAATTTTCTCAAAATTCTTTGAAATTGATGGTAACAGACGGTAATCATATAACTTTCATACACTGGTTTGGGTGGAATTTTCCAAATCACTGAACATTAAGTCCTTATTTAGAGGTTTGAAAATAAGTTTGAAGCAAATCGGACAATAATCATTGACAAAATTTTGCGAAAAATGGGAAACACGCCTTAAATGATTTTTTATATAGATCCTCGGATATGAATTTGAGCGCGAATGCCGTTATGTAGAGCTTTGAAAATAAGTTTGAAGCAAATCGGACAAACCTTAAAACATCATTAAAAAAACATCAGGAAGCTTTGATTTTGCGAAAAATTGGAAGCACGTCCCAAACGATTTTTTATATAGATCCTTGGATATGAATTTGAGCGCGAAATGTCACCCACCAAGTCTTTGACCTCAATTTCCACCAAGGAGGAATGGACTTTTCGAAAAGTGTGAAACACCTATCAAATGAATTTGAAGAAAGATCTTTGAAAATGATTTTGAGGCCGAACGGATGGTAAACAAAAGAGTTTCATAGAAACGTTCTTCGTGAATTTTCCTCACTTGGGTGGAATTTCCCGAAACTCCGTCTTAACGTGCACTTTCACATAAGGTAACTATAGTGAAAATTTCAGCTTCCTAGCTCTTACGGTTTGGGCTGTGCGTTGATCACCAATCAGTCAGTCAGTCAGTCAGGACAAACAGTTTTATAAAAAGAGATATACATTTAGTAAATACTCGAGAAGCCGTTTTTTATACCCTGAACCAATTGAAAATTGCTAAAAAGGGTATAATGTGTTTGTGCAAATGTATGCAACAGGCAGAAGGAAGCATCTCCGACCCAATAAAGTATCAATATTCTTGATCAGCATCAATAGCCGAGTCGATCTAGCCATGTCCGTCTGTCTGTCCGTCCGTCCGTATGTATGAACGCAAGGATCTCAGAACCTATAAGAGCTAGAGGCTTGAAATTTTCGATCTAGGTCTAGGGCAACTTGTATGGCCCACAATTTAAATGAAATTGACTTTTTGATAATACACGAATATTCTTTAGTACAATATAATGCACTGTAGAAAACTTCATCAAGATCGGTCAAGAAACACGAAAGAAAATGTGTTTTGGCAGCCCACGAGTTTGCGGCAGCAAACGCAAATTCCAAGAATTTCTGTATACATGTACACACACACACATTCATGCGCGTCTTCTTGAAATTCTATCAACAGCATTGCAATTGCAATTGTATTGATTTCTGTGCTGCTATTTTAATTGTTTTTTTTCTCATTAAGACTTAATTATTGGTGTGGCTGTTGGGTAGAGGTGGCGGCGAGTAGTGCGGTTAGTTGCAAGTTCGAACCCTGCCAAGGGAACTTTTTTTTTTTTAATTTGTCTTTATTACTACTAAAGCAAACGAGCGCGTAGCGTGCGCTGTATTTAGTGTTGGAATAAGTGGGTTCAGGGTATCCCCTATTCGGGAGCTCCCGACTAGAACCTCTTACTTCTTTATATTGTGTCTGTTATAGTATGTATATGCCTTAAAAGAACACCCTATATACAGTTATAAAGTATGCGGTACTTTGTTGTATACAATAACCATTATACATTAAACAAGCCCAGAGCCACTTTATATATCGGCTCTGGCTCATGTTACGCAGTGCGGTTCACTAGCCTCAGTAGCTGACCGTTTATGCTTACGCTGCATATCCCACGCTCCGTCTGAGCGCATTTCATGAGCAACATATACATATATGCTCACTAACATAGGCATATGCAAGCTACTCACTTTCCCTCTCTTTGTAGCTGTAACCAATAACAGCATAAGTACATATACCACTAATCGCTGCCTGGAGGCAGTAGAAGGAAGGAAAAACTATTACATTCCATTTTGAATGAACAAGAATGTCAACAACAACAGCGGCAACAACGAATCAACTAAAAGCACACGTAACACCAACTCCTCAATACATTTAAACCATAAACAACAACAAAGAAGTGCCCAGAAGACTGCGAGGGATCACTTTTCACCCCGGCCTGTGCGATGACCTGCACCGGCAACGCTGACCGCAACCAGGCAGCCACATAAGACGGCGAATTAAATTGAACTTAAAATTAAAAATTTTTTATACAATTGTAATGACGCCCACTATGTTGTGTGCCTCAAGGCAGAGTGCAACCTAAACAGTTGCACGAAATATTAGAGAGGAGATCACTGCGTTGATCGAATTAGGCAAAAAGAACAAAATATTATATATGTCGGAGCATTGTTATTGCTATTATTATTGTTATTGTTATTCGAATTTAAGTACAGCAACATGAATATTGTATGAGTCGAAATTAAAAGAAAGAAGAATAGAGAAAACAGAGTAACTGTCATTGTCGTCTTGTATTTCTTATATCACTGAGAGTCGGTGAGAGGACTAGCTGTTAGTTCTCTCACTGAGTGAGACCCGTGCATAGAGTTGTTGGTGTGCGTGCAGTTCTTTGTAAGCTGATTCGTGTAAGGACACGAAGAAAGCGTTGCAAGAAGGAAAAGCGGTTACGGCTGGTTTTCGTTGCGTTGCAAGAAGCAAAAGCGGTTACGGCTGGTTTTCGATGCGTTGCAAGAAGCAAAAGCGGTTACCGCTGGTTTTCGTTACTATTCGTGGCGTTGCGAGGCAAAGGATTGATGTGGACAGACAGAAGTAAATGGTCTGAGCGAACGGACGTGATTGTGCACAGTGAAATTTAGAAAAGAGAAGCAAATGCCACCAACAAAGATGCCGGGACTCGCTGCTCAAAGTGTAAAGAATTCTGACCCTACGGCCGACTTCGACATATATATAAACAAACAATAAGGCCTTCTGCCATTTTAAAAAAAAATTTTATAAAAACAAAATATTGGAGCCATTCATCCCAATCAGTTTTATCAACCGATATATAAGAACGTATGTGCTCGTTGAAAGTTCTATGACTTCTCTCTACTGTTCCAACTGTCTGATGGTGGTGTGCTGTAGACGTTAAATTGTCTATCTTTGAGTATTTGCACGCATACACAAAGACTTAAAAATTCCTTATGTAAAAGAAGAAATAAATAAGATTAGTAGAAAATACATTGATAGACTTCACAGCCACCAAAACAACCTAGCCTTAAATCTAACAGATAATAGTATAGCAATAAGAAGACTTAAAGGAGTGCATATTTTCGATCTCCCAGATAGATAAATTAAATAAGTACAACTTCAACCTAACATACATGTAAAATATAATAGTAGGTTTCACTGGAAACTTTCTATTCCTGTTAATTTCAATAATAGCTAACTAAATTTACTTATTGTCTTAAGACAGAGGTACAGGTAATTAATAATAGAATTTTTATATTCAACTCCCATGTCCGAAATGAACGTCTTTATTGGACCGAACTTCAGTATACTAGATTCAAATATTGCTTTTGCAACTGTCTTAGCAGATTTGTTTGGTACTGGAAAAGCTACAAGATATTTTGTTAAATAGTATATCAATGTAATTGCATATTCGTTTCCATTTTCGGATTTTGGTAGTGGTCCTATAGTATCCACTATCACTTTGTCGAACGCATTTATCGGCGTTCCTGTAATGGTCCAAGGTGTTTTTAACTTTTAGCATTGGTTATATGACGTGTCATATTTTTCCAGTAGTAGTGTCTTTTTATTTTAACTAGCGTTCTTGAAATGCCAGTATGACCTCCTTGTATAGGATCGTCATGATATGTAAACAGTATCGCTTCTTCAACTTTTTCATTTTCTATTATGGTCAACGGCTTGAGCAGCGCAACACTTAATGATTTTAATATTTTGTTGTCCATATTTTTTTCCATATTTTTTTCGCTCGGTGCCAGTTTGAGTTAGCTAATCTCTTTTTCAATCCTTTGGAAAAACGGACCTAAGTCAAATGTTCCATTGGTGTACAGATCGCTAACATCAATATTTGCTTTAATTTTTTTTCCATGTTTTCAGAAAAATATATTATTTAATATCAACAAGCCCCCTACTTTTCGTGCTTCATCTTTACAAATGACTTCATATACGTTGGGCTTAGAAGCGTTGTCAAGAGTTTGCATAGGCAAATCTACTTGATCTTTTCCTGGGCAGGAGTTTTTCTGTTTACTTTGGTGCCTGGTAGTGACTTTCAGGACTTTAACTTGTAATTCTTTGAGCTCGGATATTGCTATCCTAGATAGGGCATCTGCCACAAAATTGTCTTTTCCCTTTAAGTACTCGACCGTAAAATCATATTCTTCTAATTCAAGTCTCATGCGTGTTAACTTTAAGCTGGGATTTATCATTGAAAATAAAAATGTTAGTGGTCTGTGATCCGTTTTCACTGTGAAATGTTTGCCATATATATATGTGGACGAAAATGTGTTATTGCCCAGTGAATGGCTGCTAACTCTTGTTCTGTTGTGCTTTTATTACTTTCACCCTTTGTGAATGAACGTAATGCATATGCTATTGGGAGTTGAATTTCATTATGGTTTTGAGTTAAAAACAACAATTGTTGTTTCCACTGTCCAATCTGCCTCATCCACGGGACATTTCAAGGACCAGTTCGGCGTTGCCGCAACTTATCGGGTGCCAATCGCACAAAGATAATCCATGCATAGGATGATGTGGTCTAGCAGAGCGCCTTCCTAATTCCAGCGTGGATCTGTCTGCCAGAAGAGTGCACGTCTGCACATCCTGTGCTCTTCCCCGAGTCTTCACTCACGAGGCTGCGAGCTGCCACGGAATAGATTATTGCAGGCATTGTCCGACGATTCGGCCACCGACCGCCTATAAAGGAAACTATATTAGGTGCGTAGGTGTGTCGGCGTCGATCCAACCCTAACCTGGACGCCACCGTTACAGCTTTCCCGCGTCCAATCGAAATAAGCTGGTACATGGTTGACAAGTATTGACTACGCTAGACTTTCTCGCATATCCAATGTAATACCTAAGAGCCTTTCGAAGTAGCGCATTGGCAATAAAAATTCTAAGAAGCCCCTCTTATAGACACGTCCCTCAGTCCACTACTCAGGAACCACCAAGCAGCCCTGTCATTCATCTCCTTAGGCATATGATCTAGGACGATACCATATGTAATGGCCCGCTCTTCAAGGTGCTCCAAAATAATAAGGGGGTCGGATCGGCATCATACCGCATACTTCATTACCGAAGACGTTTCGGTAAAAGTCTGTGGTCGGGATTTGGGGGCGACGAGATCGCGTGTGTTCAGATTTTTGACGAGGCCGTCCGCCAACGATAAGTGAGCCTCTCCAGAATGGCGGCTTAAAGTAAGACGTACTTCGTACTCGGCAAGCCAAGCCTATAATGGCTGCCATCTTGCACTTAACTCGCTTGCCGCATACGCAGCTCCTCCACGCTGCCCTCTTTACTCAGCCTCAATTCGTGGGAATACCAACAGCTCTTCCTTGCGTCGCTGATACATCCAGTGCGCGCCTACCCCCGGGTTTTGACACTCACCTAAGTCAATTTTCTTTCGCATTTTCGCTCCACAGAAGTCAGCTTATAGGTCGCCCTTTCTTCTCTTTTTATTTTTTTGATTTATTTATTTGTTCACTTTTTTTTGTCGTTTTGAGTTTAAAATTTTTTCCTTTTTCACATCATTTTCATTACTATTATTGCTACAATTATAATTACAATTATTAATTTATGCTTGGCACTTCGTTATTATTCTTTCATTTATTTGTTCACCTGTTATGATTATTTAATATTATTTTATTGTTCACTTTATTGTTTACACAAAAAAAAAAAAGGATACCCGTTATCACTGACGATTCGCATTTTCCACACGCAAGCTGGATTCGACCCAGTGTACAGCAGCTCAGCCATGACGCCTTAGCAGCCCTTAGACGCCGACGTCGTTTGCACGCGTATGCGCTTACTCGCGATTACTTCGCATGTCACCCGTCAGGAGCACGCAAAATACACTAAACTGCTTACAAATACCCATGGTTAAAATTCTAAAATTGATCACTCTGTGGCGGAGCGATCCCCACAGCTCTCTACCCTCCTTTAAGCATTGCTTCTCGGCAAACCACAAATGTCTTGTAGAGCGGACTTGGTGAGATTGAGTTTTACCAACCCGGCTAGAAAACTACTTTACAAGTGGCGCTCGAGCAGGGTCTCGGGGCGTGAAGGACCGAGGCATTAACATGGACTTAAGACCCACAAAAGTGAATTTAGGTCCTAAAAGGCAGCAAAAGTTAACTGCCTGCAGCATAGAAAAGGGAAGCAGTAGAGTCCAACTGGGGTGTCGGTGACCGATGCACACGTGCAGTTAGGCAAGCGGCGCGACAACAGGACGACAGGTGGGAAAACAGAGACCCGAAAATAGCGGACAGAAACGGAAAAAGGTTTCTCGCTGAGCGAGCGAAGGGCACTAGTGTGAGCAGAGCACGCGCTCACCAACAACGCTTACACGCACAAGCTTATGTCGAGAGTCGGCAGAGCGTGTACAGCTACCGTGGGGCAAATCGTTCGGTACGCACTGTGAGCGAACGAGACGGGAAAGTGTAAAAAAATCAGACGAATTCGGTCTAAACTCAACATTAACATTATAGTGATGAACATTTTTTTTTTTACAAATAAAACTGTGTAGACAAAAGAAAGCAAACAGAACAAAAAAAGTTAATATTTAAAACTAAGAGTGAACGGTAACGAGACGAGTGTGTCGAAGGTTTTTTTTATTTTTGCTGTTTTCACTCGTTCGAAAAAAAGGGCCCAGACGCTTGAGTGAAGTGAAGCGAAACGACTTGGCATGCGAAGCATAGCAAAGTGAGAGTTTCACATGATCGTAAGCGCAGTACCGAACCCGGCCCCATTGAATGGGATAGGCGGTCGAAATCCGAATCGGATTCCGGCCTACTTCTAAGCACCCTCGGCCTGCTCGACGTTTCGCCGACCCCGAGCTACAGGACCCGTGATGCGGGCTATAAGATAAAAGAGTCGGGAACGTCTCGTGTCGCCGAGGGCGTCCCGCTTATGCCGACTCGCCTACCAATGGAGATGAGGGGACACTGCATCGTACCCGAGCAAGTGAGGTCAAGAAGCAGGGGTGGCCAAGAAGGGGGTGTCCAGAGTGCCAGAAGGAGAGTCGGAACGGGAGTGTAAACGGAGCTTTACAAGGGCTAAGGCGAAAGGACAGGCGCCAACGGAGGTCAGCAATGGCGGGGATTTGGGGCCTACATGTGGATCAGCACCTAAGAGCGCGAAGCTGGGTAGGGTGGCTGTTTCTCACAGGCTGGAGGATCAGCCTCGCACCTCAGGGGTATTCGTACTAGCCGGCGAGCTACCCGCGGAAGAAAACCCAGCCGCGGGAACCAGCCTCGAGGCTAGTTATGGCGAAGAGTCTGAAGAAAGTCCGAGCAATGAGGACGTCTGGCCAGTAAACCTGGAGCCAAGGCAGCCATCGTATCGTGATGAAGGACAACGAGCCCATTAAGCAGAGTTACTACTCAAGGAACGCAGAGATGCAGCGTGTCATCGACGAGCAGGTGGAAGAATTGCTCCGGACGGGAGACATAGGGGCATCCCGAAGCCCGTACAACGCGCGTATCGTGGTGGTCAAGAAGAAGACGGAAGAATGCGAATGTGCATCGATAACAGACAGTTCAACGCACATTCGATTCCGGACAATTACCCCGCACCCCGGATAAACTATATATTGGAGAGCTTACGGCACGCGCGCTACATGTCTACTTTGGATCTGAAGCAAAGGATCTTTGGATCTGGCAGGTACCCAAAGAGGAAGCGAGTGAACAATACACAGCGTTTACGGTCCGAGGCCGGGGTCTATATCAGTAGAAGGCGATGCCCTTTGGTTTGCACTATGCGTGGGCCACGTTCCAATAAGTCGGGAATTAGAGCCCCACGCTTTTGCCTATCTGGATTACATCATCGTCATTAGGGAGTCCAAGGAGCAGCACATGCGCCAGTCGCAAGCTCTTGAAGGCGGAGATTAACTACACGGCCTCAGAAAAGGAGTGTTAGTGTGGACGATACGCAAGCTGAGTTACTATTTGAAGAAATACAGGTTCGAACAGCAACTAGAGGCGTGCATGCAGGACCTCCAAGAAATGTGCCCCAGCGAACATTGGAAGTTATGCATCGTCGGCAACCATCGACAGACAGTCCTGCAGGAGTGTCACACTGCTGTAGACTCTAATAACATCAGTGAAGAATATAGCTGTTAAAAGGGGGATTACTGGCCGGACAGACAACAATATTTTATTCCATTCCATTCCACCATAGTGTCAATATTTTTATTCTGATTATGGTTTCAGGTTTTAATTTTTATTATCTTATGTACTTAGTATTTAAGTTGACACTTGTTTTGTCCACCATTATTGTTAAAAAAAAGGCCAGTTGCGCAAGGAATTTACGAAGTCTCTGAAACATGTCTTTATAAAGTCCTTATGTAAGGCTTAGAAAATAATTTTTCAACCCAATCCGCCAAAAAAATGAATCATTGAATCGAATTTTCCACCGAAGAAACTTGAACTCTTGAAAAACAGGTCACGATTGATTTTTTTCACCCACTACATTTTCGACCCCCAGTTTTACCAAGGTGGGACGAATGTTCCCAAAAATGTTAGGCATCCCTAAATGAAGTTAAACAGAGATCTCTGGAAGTGATTTTGAGGCCGAACGGATGTTAAACAAAAAAGTTTCACACTAATTTTTTTTCCACACTTGCAGAAGGAATTATTCAAGAAACCCTACCCAGCTTTTACGAATTGGGCTGAGCGTTGGTCACCAATCAATCAGTCTGTCAGTCAGGACAATCAGTTTTACAAATAAAGATATCAAATAATACATCGAGTCTGTTAAATGACAATTGCCTTTTTTGATCATTCTCTACCAATTCAGAATAAGTGTTGGGACTTCCGTCCTTATTCTGATAACCAATATCCTGTCGCTATAACCCTGTTACTCGGAGAATAGCTCGCCGCCCATGGACGAAGAAACGAGACATGAGCTCTATTTCAGGATAGAACATACAAGCGGGAAACACAAAAGTTTTGTTAAGAAGGAACCGCTGAACTACTCAGAACAATTTTTAATACATCGTAGTACATCTTCTGCCACATTAGCAACGGTAGAGATATAAAAACTTAAGCAGAGCTGATAATCAAAGAGCTTATAATAAGCGAAACATTAAGCTAAACTAATCACCCAGCGAGATCTGATAGGTCTCCCTGGTTCTCAAGAGAACTAATGATATAGACAAATGTGAAGTCGAGGTGCTTTAAAAAGTTGAAGTAATCGGGAAATCATTCTGATATGCACCTGCCAGATCAAAATTACTACGCAAAATTCCATATGCTATAAGGATTTCCTTCGTTGTTGTTTCCTTCAGTTTGCACATAATCCTAAGCAATTTTTTAACTTTATCAACTCTAAACGCATGACATATGCGTTGACATCTTCGGTTAAGTTTGCAGATGAGAGCGCGAATACTGATCCAGGCATTGCCGATCTGTACGCAAACTTTTTTCAAACAACCTACTCCTCCTCTAGGTATAATAAAAATCAGCCTTATCCTTATCAGTTACAGAGGTCAAACTGCATTTTAAATCCCATTATTACTTAAAATTCGCTTCTAAGCGACCTTAACACAATCAAGACGGTATACTGCATTGGGCTTCGCGCGGAACTCTAATGGTAGTAAAAGTTGCAATGAATTATTATGGATTTTACAGTTTTACATATAGGATGAGACCTAGCACCTTAATTTAGAAAAATATGAAGGTCTTGTAAAACTTTTTTGAATTTCACCAAAAATATCGTGCACCTGCTCGAAGGATTCATCCTTAGAAAAATTGTTATTAAGTCAATCAAACGCAATCTACAAATAAACATTATAATTCTATCCTACGCGCTTTGGCGTCCAGTCGTGCCTTCATCAGGCTGACGCAAATTGGGTAAAACACAAAGACCCAAAAAGAAGCCATCCAACAGAAAAACTTAATTTACGCGAAATAGAGTCAGGGACTTTAGCGACATTCCAATAAACAGTTGACAAATGTAAGTAAATTATGTTATTTAAAAAATAATACAAAATGTGCAGTAGGTTCTTATCTTATTAGATGGATCGATGTGATTGAAAACATTTAAATGGTAGACCACCTGATGAAGACACGTTGGGGAAATACTCGTTATATTATATGATTTATTAAACGACTGGTTTGACTGCCTAATAGGGATTTTACAACAAACATAGAGAAAAAATTCTTAAATGTCTCTGATGCTCTCTAAGAATCACTTCAAATGTCTAAAAAAAGTTAAAAAAAACTGAGCCCCGAGGGGTTAGTGCTAAAAGAAGGCTTCAAAGGATCTTCCACACGGTACCCTTCGATATCTACACTTATTTTAAAAACTCACCTCGCCTTAAGCTTCCGTGGAGATCGGTTTTTTTTTTATGTGCATCCACATGTATGAGTGTGTCTAGTGGTCCACAGAAAAAAATCTAACCAGTGCTGGTAAGCTAGTCACCGCCCCTGACAGTGCTAGTATTTTTCAGTCACCGTGCACCACATAATCACCATAGTCACTTTTACAACAAAATGGTGATTTAGGAATTAAGTGCAAGTAATAGTATTAGCGAAAAACAAATAATAATAACGACGACTATTCTGCTGGGGCCAATCCATGATGTAACGTCCTACATTACACTGTGTGCACTCCGCACCCCAATCGCATCACAGCATCTGCTCGCTTGGAACGAATACGGGAATGTCGTTCCTTGCACGCGACATCACCTCTCAGGGCCCGCTAGCCCGCCTCTTACCATATCGACCCCCGCTTTAAGCACTTAAGCCGATCACCCAAAATATCCTGAAAGAAGACGAGCACTTCACAAGGAATATTAAAAGGTAAGCCATTCCTAGCTAGTCACAGTGGACTCTGGCTTTGATCGAATGAGGAGATGAGGAATGAGGAGGCGAATGCGTTTGCTGAGCACCTAGAGGCGACCATTACGCCACTGCAGTTAGCTTTCCCAATCAGGAGCATATCTCTTGCAGCGATCATGATGCAGTTAAAATCGCTCAATTTGAAGAAGACCCCTGGGTGCAATGAAATCAACAACCAAGCCAAGGCACTCCCGCGCAAAGGTATTATAGCTCCAACGTTAATTTTAACCTCCATGTTCAGGCGAAACCACTTTCCAAAGCAAAGAAAACGCGTGAAAATGATTATGATCGCCTCAACAGCCACAACAACAATTGAGTTTTAATAAGAAAAAAATAATATATGTATATTCTAGTAGCTACATGTCAAGTTTGGTGACTAGTCGGGAACTCCCGACTAGAGCATCTTACTTGTTTTTATACTGAAAATAGTTTCGGACAAAAAAATATAATAAATGTTTATAATCTTCTTTTATAAGGCCATCCAGGAATTCCGCGATTTACTATTTTACTTAACTATTTGTAATGATTACAATGCACAAACAGGGGCTGGCAAGTTGTGTGCAAATCTCATGATTAGCTCGGATGGTTCTTTGCTTCTCTGTTTATGATTATAATATTAAAAATAAGTGAATACATATGTCATATGTCAAAAATACTTACGTATTACCAAAAGAAAAAAAATAATAATTTTAAAGAACTGCTTGGTAAAATAAACCGTCTACATACATATATTGAATCCAAATATTTTAAAAGCTTACAACCCTGTGAAGCAGTCTTTACACCTTTACTAATCAATCCGAAAGATTATAAAAAACGATGCATATAAATATAGTATGGAACCACTAAACATACAATGCATAGACTTGTCAAACGTCGGAATAATCGGATACCGATAAATCGTCAACGACTGAGCCCCATGGGTGTCCGCAACCATTTTAGTGTGCCCAGACAAAGTAAGACTGCTGAGAGTGGCAGCCGAACGCCGTCCTCGACAGCCGAACGTTCAGTATGAAGCCGCATCCCGCTCAGCGCACAACGTTGCTGCGGCTGATGCTGTTTCGTAATATATGTATGTTAGTATTAAATCTTATCAGCCCAAATACATACATATGTGTATATGCGTGTGCAGAGTGCGCCTCGCTCACACTTATTGCTTTGCGCACTTGTGTGCATCTCCTTCTCCCTGCATAGCTTCTCAAAAACCCCGAGATCTACAAACATACATATGTTTGTGTTGTGTGGATGTGCGCACAAGCAGATCACGGCGTTTGTCGCGAGCCAGAGATTTTTTCTTCAATTGTGTGCCCTTTGTGCCTGTGGTGGCAAAAGGCACACACATTCAAATGCTCTATCATGTATTTCTTTGTCCAGTCAGGCATAATTAGAAGAATCTGATATATTTATATTTATTAAAAACTTAAATGATATATTTATATATTATATTTTAATTTTTTTTGTTTACTGTGGGGACGAATTTTGCTTAAAATTAAAAAAAAAACTAAGTCGTATTTCTGCAAGGGTAATTCTTCGTCGGCTTGTCGAATAATTTAAGAAAAGGCCAAAAATTGAAAGTGTTCAATATTTTCGACTTGCTACTTGTGCACACGCACACTCTTTCGAGTAAGCAGTTGGGTGACATTATTAAAGGGTTTGGCCTGTTCATGTGCAAAATTCCTTAGCAACGTTGTGCGCTGAGCGGGATGCGGCTTCATACTGAACGTTCGGCTGTCGAGGACGGCGTTCGGCTGCCACTCTCAGCAGTCTTACTTTGTCTGGACACACTAAAATGGTTGCGGACACCCATGGGGCTCAGTCGTTGACGATTTATCGGTATCCGATTATTCCGACGTTTGACAAGTCTACGCATTGTATGGTTAGTGATGGAACCCAATATGCAAACCCAATATGCAAAATATGATTTAAAAAAATAAACAATCCAAACATCAAAGCACGCGCAGGCCTCTGTATTCATGTGACAGTGACCTGTTGTGCTACCCCAAATATTTACCCAGAAAAAAAAAGAGACGTAAATGTTTTGTTTCTGTTTTTATAAATTTATTAAGTGAGATGTATGAATACGAAAATGCCCAGCGTATGTAGGCATGCTGATGAATTTTACAAAAATGATTGGGTAACACAGGTATAAGTAACAACTACAATGCATAAAATGTTATCGATTGTAAACTACTTCCATCACTGTAAATTTGTATTTAATATTACGAGCGCTATTTATTATCAAAACACATTTGTTATTTTATAGAAACCCCGAAGTAATAACTCGAATGTCGATTAAGTTTAATACATTTCACATGTAAGTTACCTAGGCACAAAATTCTTGTACATCAGTGGATTATTGCAATATCAGTTCTCGTTTTTCTTGAAAATGTCTATATACATGCGTCGTTCGCACATTTTTTTATGTGTATGTAACTAAACAATATTGACGTGCATAATGCAAATTTTTATATGTATTGCACTACTCAAAAAAAAAATGAATATTTATGTATGTATAGAATCCTACTGTTATTTGTATACGCATATGTTTCAAAGTTTCATCAACAAGTCGAACAATTGAACAAATATACACTTTTGTATGTAGGTACATGCATACAATATTTTATAATCCGTTCTATATTCACAATTATGTATTTATGTGCATTCTCGTTCTCCTAAATTTGCAATATATCCTAGTTTAGGTTATACATATAATGATAAATTTACGTATGATAGCACATTTTGCTATATGACGAGTTTAATCATACTTATGTACATACATATGTACAATTTTTGTATATTGATATACATATGTACGTATTAAAAATAGGTATAAAAAACGTTATAATGAATATTATTAGTAGTAAAGTTTACCTACGTTTGACGGCGGGGTGTGACTTATTTTACTTTCTGCTGATGCAAAGTGAAATATTTAATTTAAGGCTTGTGCAATTATTTAGTCCGTAAAATCAAGGTCTACTGTAAAACATAAAAGTGGGAAAATTACTGTTTAGTTTAATGTTAAAATTCAAATATTATGTTATATATGTATATTATTTTAATTATTTCAACTATTACAAAGGGATAAGTGATCATCAATCGCGTAATGGACTCAAGATTGTTTAGCTACCAGTTAAAAATAATATCTTTGTTTTTCTTTTTCTTTCACCCCCTTCCTTCACCATCAGAGCTCGGATAGTCCACTTAAATGTGTGTCCCATTTCGCCTTTTGTGTCCTCTTAATGCTCATCTGTCTACTACTTTCTTCGGTGCGCGCTTTAATATACCCTGGACTCATTGAAAATGGCTAAAAAGGGTATAATGGTTTTGTGCAATGTAACAAGTAAAAGGAAGCATCTCCGACCCCATAAAATGTATATATACTCCTCGTCATCAGGTTAGCACATCCCAAATCAAATTATATAGATTGCTCTAGTTCTGTTCTTTGCTGAAAACCAGTTCCTTTTTTATTATACTATGAACACATTGAAAATGGGTAAAGAGGGTATAATGAATTTGTGCCAATGTACGTAACAGGAAGAAAAGAGCATCCCCGACTACATAACGTAAATATATTCTTGATCAGCTTTAATAGCCGAGTCCGTCTGTCTGTCCGTGTCCGTCCTTATGTAAGACTGCAAGGATCTGAGAATCTATAAGAGCCAGAAATTTTAAAAGTCTGTCCTAGTGCCCATAATCGCACCGCATCCGATAATCGATAACTTGCCCCGTTTCCAGGCAATCGAAAAAAATCGATAGCTCAATCCTGTTTTCTTAACAAATCTCAAAAGCTATACAAGTGCTAGTGCTATATATGTAAAATATCTTTAATTTAATTATTTACCTCTTTGTTTATTGCAATGATGATAAACAAGTGAAAAATTAAATCCCTGGTTGGCATACAGCCAGCCACTGGAAGGCAAATATTACACTAGGTCGAATCAACTCGTAGTCGTAATCATGAAGATATATATTTGGTAAACTTCTGTAATTACAAATTTCACAACGACCGAACTACTTGTCATCGCCTTAATTCATACCTCGCAGCCTTACCAAGAATCAAGTTGGAAAGAAAAAACTAAAGTGGCATACAATACAATCGCAATTGCAATTCTATTTATAGAATTACACTAGAGAGCCGGGATATCTATAATACCCTTGTGGAAATTTCCCTTTTGCAGATATGTATGTGAGAATCTTGGAAAAGATAATATGTTGCCTACTTTTTGACCGATCTCTCCTTTGGCAGCTATGTGATATCATGACCCGAAGTCGATAAGATTTGCATATACATGACGAGCATAGGGCAACAAAAAAGTCGCGAATTTGGTCAGGATATCTTGAACCGTTTTTTATACAAGAACCTACGTTTTTAACAGCCATTCCTATTGCGACTTTCCGGCCGGTTCCGATGTATGTAGTGTCTGCAACAGAAAGACGATAGCCATACAGACAAATCCCTTTCGACGAAAAAAAAAACGAATTTAAACAGCAACACATAAGCACAGCACAGAATACAATACAATCGCAATTGCTTTTCTGTTGCAACAGCATTGCAACAGTAGATCTTATTGTGCTGGCTAGATCGGACATGGCTAGATCGACTCGGCCATTGATGCTGATCAAGAATATATATACTTTATGGGGTCGGAGATGCTTTCGTCCACCCATTACACACATTTGCGCATATACATTATACCCCTTTTTACCCATTTTCAATGGGTTCTGGGTATAAAAAGGGATAAGGATAAAATAACTTAATAATTTAAAATAATCGCATTGGCGTATGTTGAGAAACGAAGAAGCGAGTTGATAAAAAAAGTATCAATGGTCAATAGTTAAGGGTGGCTTTATTATAAGAGAAGAATCATAGACTAAGGAAAGGCAGTTATGTAACATATAGTATTATAGCTTAATACATAAGACTAGGTAGCATGCAAGAATATTAGTAGAAGTAGTACATAGTAGATAGATATAATGTTGGAAAGATATGTGTTTAATAAACGTTAAATTCAAATTTTGAATCATTTGATTAATAATAATGAATTATAATTTAATAATATAAAATAATCTTATGACATTCACATTCATTATTATTAGAACTATAAATCTATTAAGAAAAACAACATGTAAAATATCTGCCTTCGTATTTATTCCAGAATTCACCGTGCAGTAAACAGAATCTATATGCCTTTATAATTGTAACTTATCGTACATTTTTGCAATGAATGCATCGTTCCATTCATATACTGATATACTAGCGGCACATCAGCAAGATTCCTCTAGTCCGGAAAATTTCCCTTCAGTTGTCGTTGGTTATAGAACCAGCCACACCAAGGATATTGCTGAAAGTAATTCAAATATCTCTTCGTCTCAATTGTCGTTTATGGATGAATCTTCGAATGAATTCAATAACCAACAGTTAATACATCCCAACACATTAGTTAAAGTGTGTGGTGGTTGTGGAGGTAAGTTCAATACATATTTTCACTGTTTCTACATTAACTTGATGGGGTACCTATTTAAAAAGAGCTTTAAAATGAAAAATACAAAATTACGACTTACTTCTTAGAAGAAAGGCAAAATATGTGAATGTAGGCTATTTGACATAGAATGATAGCAGTAGCAATTTTTAATATTTATAGAAATGGTATAATGGTTTTGGGGAAATGTATGTAACAGGCAGAAGGACGCATCTTCAACTGCATCAATAGTCAGGTCAATCTGGCCTTGTCCGTCTGTCCGTATGTGTGAACGCATCGGTCTTATAAACAATAATATAAAATTTTGAACGTAAGTCCTTCTAGTACCAGCACTGTACGAATGCATATTCGTCAGCAATTTAACGGGATTTTGCTTATAATTTTTAACTGATATTACTTCTTTAACCTTAAAAAAATTGAGAAGAGTTAAATGTTATTCATATAAAAATATGAAGGATATATTTTAGTATTTTTTTGTTGTTTTTTTTCCGGCGATTTGGATCTTCTGCGTTTTTTGTATGATAATTTATTTTCTACTCTAATCCAGAGTTAGGTTTTTTGCAAAACAGAGCTAGCTGAAAAAGTAAACAACTGTAGAATCTATTATTACTATTGGAAATCAATATACTTTATATATAATACCCCAAAAAGATGGCCATCGGTTTTAGTTACCACGGTTTACAATTTGTAGCCAATGTTAACAGGTTTTTGAGTTCTTAATCTTTGTCGAATTCTTTATTCAAAGCACTCGTTTTAGATAAAATTTGGATTTTTATAACGTTTTTATTTTGTTTTTATTATTATTTTCTTTTTATACCCTGAACCCATTGAAATTGGGTACGCAGGGAGGATATAATGTTTATGTGCAAATGTATATAACAGGCGAAGTGACCGAAAAATTAAAATTCATTAATCAAGTATCAGCGACACGATTTTCATAGCTAATTTTGGCAGTGTCGTCATTAGAGCCTACAGCTAAGAAGGAAGGTGTTAGTAGAGAATATAGTGTTCTTAAGTAAAAATAATAAATAATCACTATATTATTTTAGAATCTCTATATATAAAACTGTTTGTCCTGACTGACTGACTGATTGGTGATGAGCGCACAGCCCAAACCGTAAGAGCTAGGAAGATGAAATTTTCACTGTAGTTACCTTATGTGGTGAAGGTGCACGTTGAGACTTTTCGGGAAATTCCACGCGATAGTGTGGAAAATGGCTAAAAACGTTTGTATGAAACTAGTTTGTTAACCATTCGATCGGCTTTAAACTCACTTTTAACGATCTTTGTTCAAATTCATTTGAGGGGTGTTTCACACTTTTCGAAAAACTGCATTGCACCTTTGTGAAAATGGGGGTCAAAGATTTGCTGGGTGACGTTTCGCACTTAAATTCCTATCCAAAGCTCTATATGAAAAATCATTTGATACGTGTTTCACATTTTTCGCAGAATCCAAACTTCTTCGGAAGAATTGCGATTCAAAGATTTTTTGGACGAAGTTGTAAGTTGTGTCCGATTTGCAAACTTATTTTCAAAGCTTTACATAAGACTACAATGAACACGTGTTCTAGCGTTTTGGGAAATTTCACCCGCAACAGTAGTAAATTGGCGTAAAACGTTTATATGAAAGTTGTTTGTTTACCGTCCGATCAGTTTCAAAATCTTTTTCAAAGCGTTTTGAGAACAATTTTTTTATAACATACATACGTGCCACGGGCAAGGGCGGGTTATATCCACTAGTATACAATAAATAGGAATGAAAAAAGTTATTAGAAAAGAAAGAAAATTATACTAGATATATAGAGTGTTAAGTAGATAGGATAAAGGGTGAGTGACGGGAAATCACCATCCCAGAGGGGGGAAATTTATAGCCTGTACGGCAGGCTTCGCCCCTCTCATAGCTGGGAATTGTCAGTGAGTTCCCGAAGGTATCCAGAAAGCAACTATTTTATTAGGGGGAGTGAAAATCCCGTGTAGAAAACGTGATACAAACTATTGTAATTTTTTACACGAAAAGAATTGTGCATTAAGATCGCCCTAACAGAAAAGAGGAATCTATGTCGCCTACAATCAACCTTTGTAGGAAGACAACACCGAAGATTGACCTACGGACGAAGAAGCCTGCTGGAGTAGGATGGAAACCGATGATAGGGTCCCAATCCTCGGTTTCCATCCTACTCGTAAACCTCGTAAAGTAAAAAACAGAAATTGTTTCTGAACAGATTCAATATGATTCTGGCAATTGTTATACTGCGGATACCAGATGCAAGAGCAGTATTCAAGGATAGGGCGAACAATAGAGATGTATAGGAGTTTGGTTATAAAAAGATCGTTCAACTCTTTAGACCATCATTCAATGAATCCAAGTACACTTTTAGCCTCATTACGATGGTATATGAAGATTGAAGCAGAGCTTAGAGTCAAAAAGAACTCCTAGATCCTTAACTGTTAGTATACGTTGCAATGGAGTATTTTCAATTGTATAATTAACAAGACAAGGTTCGGTTCAATTAAAGTTCATAAACATACACCTTGAACAATTTATATGCAATTGATTGGCCAAACACCAAAGTTGCATAATAAATCGAAGTGACTATTTTTTCAAATAATTTAGGGATAGCGGACAGTTTTGCAATGCCCCTGTAATTTTCTAAACTTTCCAACTTTCTTGTGAAGACGAATTATACAAGATTCTTTCCAAAGAGATTGAAAGACAGAAGAATCAATGGATAGATTAAAAAGCGTTAGCAATGGGCGAAAAAGGGAAGAACTACACTCCTTGAGTAGACAACTAGGAATATTGTCAGGCCAAGGAGAATAGGAAGATTTCAAAGGATTTATAGCAGAAATGAGAGAGGAATGGGAAATAATAGAAGCACGTAGAGAACTAGAGGAAGTATTATTATAAGGCTAAGAGTTATTATTAGAACAGACAGAGGAGTAAGTTGATTTGAAAAATTTAGCAAAGAAGTTAGCTGCATCAGAATCATTGCTAGCTTTATCCTGCCCGAGAGAGAAAGAAGATGTCAACATTATAGGATTTAGGGCAAATTGCCTCTGCAACGAGTTAAATATTTCGCATAGCATTGAGAATTCAGAAAAAAAAATGTTAGACTTGGCTATGGAATATTTAGCCAAGTCAATACTCGAAATGGACTTATTGAAGTTTTTAAAATATTTAGACTTAAAATCTGGGAGTAAATTAAATTGCTTTAAATAAGGAATTGAGTTGGGAAGGAGGGAATTCAGGGTGTTATGCAAAAAATTGACAATAATATTTAAATCAGCCGAGTCATAAAAAAGACCAGTCTGTTACATGAATACGTTGATTAAACAAGGAATAGTTTTCTTTTCAAAAGTAATGGCGAGGCTTGTTGATAGCTGGTGAATAAGAAATAAGAGGATTGAACATTGCAACCTCTAAAATAGGATGATACCAGATAGATAACATTAAGGTAATCGTTGATAAATACAAGATTGTGTGTTCTATTCAAACGATTAGAAATTAAAGTGATTTGAAATAATAACCAAGAGATGTTCGGTAAAGTAAAATCACCCAAAACTACATAGGTCATTATTTAGAATCTTTTGTAGTACAAGTAATATGTTTCAGATAAACTTGAATATCCGAAAAGGTGGAATATAGGAGAATGTGATATGAATATCGTGCCATGGAAAAGTGACTGAGCCAATCTCAGAGTCAATAGGCGTAGTAAAACAGAATGGTTCACCTCGAGTCGGCCGATCAGTTATATGCACAATATAATGTTTGAAAACACTTCGAAATCAGATATGGTTTAATTTAACCATATTTCTGAAAATGCGAATATATCCGAATCGAAGGGAGTGCTAGCCATAAAAAGATTTTTAAGCTTAGAAATAAGACCTCTGACAAGAATAGAGACTAGGTCGGATGTCGAAGTTAGTTTTTTTGTCGCAGTACGGGAGCACATTGTATCGAAGGGACTGAGGGGTGACAGGGAAAGGTTGGTTTCGCGTTTTTTTTTTTGCTTAAGCTCATGAACAATCATGTAAGAGGCCAACATTTGGAATCACAAATGATTGGGAACAAATTTCACGAGTTGTGGAGAAATAAAATTTAGTTATTGACACGCTAGCAGAAGATTTGCTACCAATATAAGCAGCCAGTAAATCGCAAGTGGTGTTAGAACTAAGCCGGGATACAAAAACTTGCTTACGGGGGGCAACAACAGTCGATATAAGAGCTGATGGGGCTGTAGATATAATAGGAGTATGTGAGGCTATAGAGGCACCGTGATTGCTTTTAACAATCTTGGCTAGATTGCGCAGGTCTACCTTAATGGCCAGGAGCTGAAGGGTGTGAATCAGTTTCGCTGATTGGGCCGGGTTCTAATATCGGGTCTACCAGAACTACTGCAGGGGATGACATTCGGATAATCGCTTGGAGAAGGCGATAACGACAGCACTGGTGATAAATCCACGTTGCTAGGCACAAACGAAAGTGGTTTATGTGTTTGTCGATGATGGATGACATTTAGATTCTGCTCATTTGGTCGGTGTAGAAGTGGAAGGCTCGATACTGGATCGTGTCCGGTAATGTTCAGCAGCGGCGTGTATGCCTGTCGAGGGAATTTGCTCAGGACATTGTCGCGATTAACGAAATTGATGCCATTTACCAACACAGGGTTGTCAATGTGGCGAGGTAGGTGACCGCAACAGCTACATCTGGCCCAAGTTCGACGCTTCTTTTAGCCGGGCGATTGTTGATGATAATCACCCCGTCATCGACAATCGTAATGGGTTCCAGGTGGCTGGGCTGAAACTGGCAGTGGGCAACGCTTCCGGCATGTAAGCCACGAGCGCAGGAACGTTGTTGGGACGCAATTTGTGCGGGCTATTACCTCCATCACATTCCGCTAAGATGCTGTCTGAGAATTGCAAGACTGTGTGATTATGTTCTACGGAATATTTTGATTTGATTGCATATGAACTTAACTCTAGGGTATTCAATAATGCAGTATATGATGCTATCAGACTGTAAAATCTTAATATTATATACTTCTATTAAGCTAGTAACAGTAATGTGAGTAATTGTGAGTTGTTCATTTTGAATAGACTTCAAATCAGTGTGTATTAAGATGGTTGGATGTATTATCTTTGTCTTGATATATGTACGACCGGTGTCAATCTGATCTTTTTGGTTTATGGTGTTAGACATTTGGTTTATCTGATCCTGTGTTTTGGTGTTGATCATCACCTGCCAGTTTTTTACTCAATGAGTTGTGAATCAGAGGCAACAGGGGCGCCTGCCACAATTTTTAGCGCTGTGCCCAAAAAGTCTAAGCTTCTCGCCATCCTGTGGTGCACTTGTAACGCTGACAAAAAGTTTCTCATGTGTTCGATATCTATGTTGAAGAGTTTTCGCAAGTGACACTGAGGAAACAAGTCTGATTTGCCTCATCCGTTGTACGTATAAAATGTGGGATATTAGCTGAGTGCTAATATTATGTTGCCTCCGAACTAATACGTTGCCGTTTTAGAATTGGAATGTAATCCGATTGTATCGGTAATCCGAGTATTAGTCACTGCGAGATACATAGGAACCACGTATATAAGCCTGGGACGTAAGAAAAGATAGGATATCTTCTTAAATTGATATAAAAACTATTCTGTCATGTCCGGTTTTTTCTAGACCGTGTTGTATCCAGTGTTGTAAAACATCTGGCTTTCTGCTTTTCTGGAATAATCTTTTCGTAAGGTTAACGAAAGTCTATAACCATTCGCTTTTTCTTAATCTCCAACTCATATGTTCCCCTCTTATCGACCACCCATATTAGGTTATTGTACGCGGATAGTGACTCTAATAATGCCGTTCGTTAGAAGATTTTCAATTTTACGAGTCACGAAGTCGGCTACTCCCATTAAGTAGAGATATAGCTTTGATTATATAGTCTGGGTATCCGTTGTTCGGATTCTGACCACTACAGATGTGTTATATGGCAGTGTCTAGTTAGAGGCTGCGAAAACAGCAGATCTTTTTTTGATCCTATTAAAAAAATTTTTCATTTGCAACCTGTGGTGCGTTAACATTATCAATTTGGTAAAATTAACATTTCTACATCTATGGTATTGTTTTGTTTTTTTTTTGATACGTTTACAACTTTAATTTCGTTGGTCCTTAAGCTGATGACATCGTCTATCTGCGTAACAGATCTAGACCGATGATACCGTCCAAGGTTGTCAGGGAGTTTAACAAGACGAATGGGCTGCCTAAGCCAAATATTTTGAACAATTTTTGTGTGATATTATTTGATACAGGGACTACGTTTTTTAACCCTATGATGGGCTTGATGTCATTTTTGGAAAAGAAAAGAAAAATGTCGATTAAGAATTGCATCGTTACCCC
>JAWNPB010000163.1:0-37500 GCA_035045355.1 Drosophila lacicola
CTGACAGAAAAAAGCACAGTTGCGGGTAGAGCGCGGTAGAGCCGGAGCAGAAGCCTCCATCAACAACGAAACAGCGAATCATCCCTGCAAGGAAAGATCAAATACACAAATTAATGAAAGAGCCAAGTGTGGAATGCATACATTTACCTGCACAACCAATTAAATCTCTTCCGCCACGGTATCAACGACAAAGGCAGCAAGAGATCATTGAACAGCAGCAACTAGTTTCAGCAGAGCAGCTCCGCAAGCCACGACAAAAACAACAACAAAGTCTGCCAATGAGTTTCCCTCAGCCAGGGCAACAACGACAAGGGCAGCTGGGGATCAATCAGCAGCAGCCAGCAATATCTGCAAGTAGAGATCAAACACATCTACCACCGACTGAGACAAGTGTGAAGTGCACATACTCACCTGCACAACCAATCCGATCACCTCCGCCACGGCGTCACCGACATAGGCAGCAAGGGATCAGTGAGCACACTAAGCTACAACAACAAACTCCGACAGGCACCAAGCGCAAGCGATCCCCTCAGTCAGCACAGCAGCAACAACACAGGCATTTTCCATCCACAGACCAGGAACAGCTGCAAATTGGGCCGCATTCCTTGCAAATTCCACTACGGCACACGACATATGGCCAACGGCAACCGACGCTACAGCAGTATCCAGTTAGCGAGTGGCGACCCGGACATAACTGGAGGCAACTCGCACATCGAAAAGCACGCCCGCTTGCGAATTCACCAGAGTCCCCTGGAAAGAAAAGAATCATTAGTTAATTGTAACTTGTGTTAAAACACAATACAATGTATCATGTATAATTTATTTGTAAGAAAATATTGCCAGACTGCAATACACTGCAGTCGATCACTTCCGATGCATGCGATGAATTCTCGTTCATCGCATGCGGAGTTGCCACTTTGTTTTAAGTATCGATATGTACGCTAATTATATTTGAATAAGTTGCTCGATAGTAACGCACAAATAAAATAGGTAAGCTGCCGATTGTCTCATTCGACAGCAAGCCCTCATCGTGTACAATAGTGCACAGCAACCTGAAAAAAACAAAGACCAACCGCTAATTAATATAGCTGCCATTTACTGCCCGCCACTAAAGGGCCTTACTTCCAAAGCTTTCGAAACTATATTTAAACTCTTTGAACCAAGATTCATAATAGCCGGGGATTGGAATGCCAAACACCGATGGTGGGGCAACAATCGTGCCTGTAATCGAGGCAATGAACTCATAAACTGCATCAGGACACATAGCTACAATATCTTAGCCACTGGCTCACCCACTCACTATCCCCATGATCATCGAAAAAGACCCTCAGCCATTGATTTCGCCATATATTGTGGCATACAACACAATCGTCTACAAATTGAATCCTCACTAGATCTAGACTCAGATCACCTTCCACTTCGTATTCACCTACTAAATAAACCAATGATTGTCTCTCACAAGAAACCAATTTTAACACCAAACTCTAATATCAAAAAATTCCATCATTGGCTAAATCAAAGCATTCATCTCAACACTGAGATAACAAGTGGTCAAGACATAAACGATGCAGTCGATATCCTAACCAGAAATATCCATCAAGCCGCTATCTATGCAACAAATTTGCCCCCAAATCTCCCAGCAAATAGCCGTTTTCGTACATACCATACCCCAAATAGACGTATCCAAAATATGCTAATTGTAAAAAGATACTTCAAATACAACCATCTCGTCCTAAGAGACAGCTCAGCCAAACGACCTCATAAACTAACAGCTAATCGAATCAAAAAAGCACTCCAAGATAGAAAAGCACAACGTCTAGACAGATCACTTCTAGCCATTGATCCTAAGGATCGATATAGTATACGAAAACTTTGGAAGTTCACCAAGCAAATTAAAAGACAACCAATGCCAAACTTACCCGTAAGGCAACATTCAATACAAACTAACACAAATACTCCGGACAAAGAAAGTAGCTGGTGTAAAACTAATATAGAAAAAGCTGAAGCATTTGCTCAGCATCTTGAAACTAGATTCAGACCAAACCTAATAAATAGCCCAGAAGAAAGATCTTCCATTGAAAATCAAATTGCACTCCATCAAATGCCTAACAACCCCATATTCAAACCAATTACGCTAGCCGAAGTTAAAACCCAAATCAAGAAACTCCCAAATAACAAAGCCCCAGGACTAGACAGAATTGACAACTATACAATCAAAGCATTACCAGACTCTGCCCTAATATACCTTATATTAATTTTTAACAACTCACTTCGACTCGGCCATTTTCCACAACAATGGAAAATGGCTGTTGTCACAATGATACCCAAACCGGGTAAGCCGACCGAGCAACTCGCCTCATATAGACCTATTAGCCTACTTTCTGGCCTGTCAAAAATTCTAGAAAAACTTCTTCTAAGCCGCATGTTCAAATCCAAAACCTTCATATTCTATATACCAAGTCACCAATTCGGATTTCGCTACGAGCATAGCACTGAGCAACAATTGGCAAGAGTCACCCAATTTATACTCAGAGCTTATGAAAGAAATCAATTCTGTTCAGCTGTCTTTATTGACATACAAGAGGCCTTTGATCGTGTCTGGCATCCAGGACTATTTTTCAAACTCAAACCACTAATTCCCCATGCGCTTTATGCAGTCATTAGACACTATCTTTCAAACAGAACTTTCATGGTTGAATGCCATGAAGGCGCCAGATCGACCCCAAAAACCATTTCGGCCGGAGTGCCACAAGGTAGCGTTTTGGGACCAATTCTATACACCATTTATACAGCAGACATGCCTACCCCAGATAAAGTCTACACCAACATCCCACGCAACTCAGCAGCCTTACTTGCAACCTATGCCGATGACACTGTCGTCATGTTTGCCAACGAATCGGCTATAACCGCTATTGAGCAAGTTAACATAATGCTTGAGACCCTAGAAAAATGGACCAATAAATGGTGTATAAAAATAAATGCCAGCAAAACGGCACACATACTATTCCATCTAAAAGAAAACTATGAACTCATACTACCCATAATTTCGCCAAAAATCTTAGGCCAACCCATTGTCTCCAAAGATTCTCATCCCTATCTAGGCGTAAATTTAGATAAGAAATTAAATTTCTGCAAACATATTGCAGCCCTTACAACTAAACTCAAAGCCAGAAGAGCCCAACTCGACTGGCTGATAAATAATCAAAGCAAACTCACATTAAATTGCAAAACCCTTTTGTATAAACAATTAATAGCCCCAATATGGCATTACGCTCTACCAGTCTGGGGTGCACTCACCAGTGAAACTCAGATCAATAAAGTCACTACATTCCAAAATATTACCCTACGAACCATCACGAACCCCCCACCACTAACCAGAAATAGCACAATACACAACGACCTTAAGATATGCACAGTCGAAGACACATTTGACAAACTCTCTGCCAATTACGCCAAAAGACTTGGCAAACACTCAAACATTGAAGCAAAAAAGCTTGTTGCCACCCCATACGTCCCATTTCGTTTAGCCAGAAGTCGAGCCAGATATATGGACCAACTTAACAAACACATTAGACCAATACAACGCACTATAGCCCCATTACCAACAGTCAGAAAACCCGTACAGAATCTCCAACCAGAATATTTTGCCAAACTTCGGAGTAAGAAACATAGCCTACTTCAACAAATAAGTGAACTTCGCGCTAGACTACCATTCGACCCAGACACAACAGAACGATCCTTTACACTCCGCTTTCCAATGAGTGTCAACGAAATGAATAACATCAATCGAGAACTAATCGCTCTCAACAATAAACTTCAAGAAACAGAACGACTTCTAGCATCCTTTCCAGCGCAAGCCGAGAGTGCACCCCAGCAACAACAAACACCGTTTACACAGCCCCACCAAATCTCTGTGCAACCAGCACTTAGCCCCCCAGATGATATACTACCATTAACACTATAATCTAACCAAACTAACCAACAATAACCATAAAAACTGCATACACCACATAAGTATGCTAAGCTTAATCTAAATAAACACCAAGCCATACTCACCAGTAATACAATTCAAAACTGCCTAGCCTAATTAACAAAAATATATGGCAAACTAAATCAAAATGAAAACATATCATACTTACCAGTAGCACAATAATAACAAACCAAGAAAACTGCCTAGCCGAGTGGGTCAGCATATAGTGATGAAACATAATGATAAGAGCATCTCACGCTATCACTATCATTATCTCTGACAATGCTGACCCAAACTCCCTGGCCTGTTCACCAATCAGAACCCCACTAATAGCACTAACAAAGAACTCAACACCAACTGCTCGACCTAAGTGAGCCTAAACAAAACCTAGCCAAGTCATACTGTGAGACAAATAAAAGTGCCACATATGAATAAGTTGCTTAGCCCACAGAAACCAAGCCACACTCACCAAGAAACAAATAAATATTAACTGCATACACCAACCACAAATGCCAATCACTAACACAACTAACACAACCAAGACAAGGCACCAATGCTTAGCACAAACAACAAATGCCAAACTCTAAGCCACACTCACCAATGACACTACAGTCCCAACACCCCAAACCCGGGGGACTGGCCATAGAATGCAAATTCAAAAATAAACACTGCCTAGTCAAATGGATCAGCATAAAGTGAAGAAATATAATGATACAAGCACCTTGTGCTTCACTATCATTAACCCTGATCTTGCTGATCCAAACCCCATGGCCAATCAAACCACTCAATCTAAAACCACTAACACAAACATTAACAATTAAATCAATATCAACTGCCAAACCAAACAATGGCCAAATTAACAACAATCAAATACACAACCAAACTACACCGTGTATTAATACCATAATTCAATAATCTATGCAAACATGCAACAATCTTCAACTGCTGAACAAACTTAACCACCAAAATATCCAGCCAAAGCATATTGTGCACTTACAATACGCACAAACTGCACTCCAAATTCCTAGTGCCAGAACTACCATATAACCAATTCCACTAACAATAACACTAACCCATTAATATGCAAGTCATTCAGTTTGTCAGAATAGAGACTGAGAAGAGACCCTAAAGTGTATGTTCTTAGACATGCAGACGACAACCAAGTTGCATATTAACGTTCATACCAGACAAATAAAAACAAACCCAATTTGCTCAATAGCAACAGGAGACCTAAACACACCAATAGTGACCCAAAATAGCAATACAGCCATCCAATATTTGGATATATCACACCCCTAATAAATCTGCACCACCTAAATCCCAGTGCCTAGAACAGTCATATCAGACTTCTAAAAACTGCTTAGCTTGGGTACCTGGAGCTCTGTCCTTCTGGACATGTGTAAACCAGGTGAGTGAGCAGTCATAGATTAAAAACAGCACAACAATATCCCAGTGCCTAAACTGCTTTGCTTGGGTGCCTGGAGCTCTGCCCTTCTGGGTATGTGTAAACCAGGTGAGTGAGCAGTGATAAAGAATAAAATCTGCACAACCTCAGTGCCTTAACTGCTTTGCTTGGGTGCCTGGAGCTCTGCCCTTCTGGGTATGTGTAAACCAGGTGAGTGAGCAGTGACCATGAAACCCCAAGAAAACAACGCTAGCCGGCACAACTCCTATGCCAAACAGCTCAACAAACCTCAAAAACCTGAACTGTCCCACCAGACTTCAAAACTAATCCACAACTAATCACCAACCTGGCGCAAATACTAACCACAACTAACAACCTCAATATGCTCTACACTCCCAAGGCTAGCCACCAAAGCCACAATAGCGTATTGACCAACCATCAATAAAAACAATTCGTGCTTCACCCAGCACAACAAGCTCCAACCTGAGCAACACCTAAGCGCCAAAAACAAGAGCTATACCTAGCCATAATCTGCAGTACCAACAACTGCCTCCCAAGAAAACGACCGATTCCGCGTGGTCCGCTAAGCGGCGCAGTGCGGTAAACTTGTCCAGATCCAGCCATTACACGGATCTGGGCCACCAGCCGTATGTACTGAGTAATAGACCAGTACATACAAATAAAAAAAAAAAAAAAAAAAAAACCAATCAGAACCCCACTAATAGCACTAACAAACAACCCAATACCAATACCAACTGCTCGACCCAAGTGAGCCTAAACAAAACCTAGCCAAGTCATACTGTGAGCCAAATAAAAGTGCCACATATGAATAAGTTGCTTAGCCCACAGAAACCAAGCCACACTCACCAAGAAACAAATAAATATTAACTGCATACACCAACCACAAATGCCAATCACTAACACAACTAACACAACCAAGACAAGGCACCAATGCTTAGCACAAACAACAAATGCCAAACTCTAAGCCACACTCACCAATAACACTACAGTCCCAACACCCCAAACCCGGGGGACTGGCCATAGAATGCAAATTCAAAAATAAACACTGCCTAGTCAAATGGATCAGCATTAAGTGAAGAAATATAATGATACAAGCACCTTGTGCTTCACTATCATTAACCCTGATCTTGCTGATCCAAACCCCATGGCCAATCTAACTACTCAATTTAAAACCACTAACTCAAACATTAACAATTAAATCAATATCAACTGCCAAACCAAACAATGGCCAAATTAACAACAATCAAACACACAACCAAATTACACTGTGAATTAATACCATTTCCAATAGTCTATGCAAAAATGCAACAATCTTCAAACTGCTGAACAAACTTAACCACCAAAATATCCAGCCAAAGCATATTGTGCACTTACAATTTGCACAAACTGCACTCCAAATTCCCAGTGCCAAAATTACCATATAACCAATTCCACTAACAATAACACTAACCCATTAATATGCAAGTCATTCAGTTTGTCAGAATAGAGACTGAGAAGAGACCCTAAAGTGTATGTTCTTAGACATGCAGACGACAACCAAGTTGCATATTAACGTTCATACCAGACAAATAAAAACAAACCCAATTTGCTCAATAGCAACAGGAGACCTAAACACACCAATAGTGACCCAAAATAGCAATACAGCCATCCAATATTCGGATATATAACACCCCTAATAAATCTGCACCACCTAAATCCCAGTGCCTAGAACAGTCATATCAGACTTCTAAAAACTGCTTAGCTTGGGTACCTGGAGCTCTGTCCTTCTGGACATGTGTAAACCAGGTGAGTGAGCAGTTATAGATTAAAAACAGCACAACAATATCCCAGTGCCTAAACTGCTTTGCTTGGGTGCCTGGAGCTCTGCCCTTCTGGGTATGTGTAAACCAGGTGAGTGAGCAGTGATAAAGAATAAAATCTGCACTACCTCAGTGCCTTAACTGCTTTGCTTGGGTGCCTGGAGCTCTGCCCTTCTGGGTATGTGTAAACCAGGTGAGTGAGCAGTGATAAAGAATAAAATCTGCACTACCTCAGTGCCTTAACTGCTTTGCTTGGGTGCCTGGAGCTCTGCCCTTCTGGGTATGTGTAAACCAGGTGAGTGAGCAGTGACCACTGAAACCCCAAGAAAACAATGCTAGCCGGCACAACTCCTATGCCAAACAGCTCAACAAACCTCAAAAACCTGAACTGTTACACCAGACTTCAAAACTAATCCACAACTAATCACCAACCTGGCGCAAACACTAACCACAACTAACAACCTCAATATGCTCTACACTTCCAAGGCTAGCCACCAAAGCCACAATAGCGTATTGACCAACCACCAATAAAAACAATTCGTGCTTCACCCAGCACAACAAGCTCCAACCTGAGCAACACCTAAGCGCCAAAAACAAGAGCTATACCTAGCCATAATCTGCAGTACCAACAACTGCCTCCCAAGAAAACGACCGATTCCGCGTGGTCCGCTAAGCGGCGCAGTGCGGTAAACTTGTCCAGATCCAGCCATTACACGGATCTGGGCCACCAGCCGTATGTACTGAGTAATAGACCAGTACATACTACAAAAAAAAAAAAAAAAAATAATTCCAAACAATATTGTTAAATTCCAAATTTTAAATCAATTGTCTTTGTACGCATTATGTACACCAGTCCGCTGGCCATTGCCATGTATTCCAAACAATATTGTCAAATTTCAAATTCCAAATTTTAAATCAATTGTATTTGTACCCATACATATACACCAGTCAGGTGGCCAATGCCATGTTCACAACCAATATTATAAATTCCAATTTATTACCAATTGCATCAGTGCGCATATACGCGCAAGCAAAGTTATCTCCAGAATTAATTACAAGCTCGGCCAATATGAGACATGGCCAATTTACAATAACTAATTCTAGATTCTCTATTTCTTATGCTAACACGCATAAACGTTAAAGTTTAACTCTGCCAAGTGATCATCGATTTCGATCACTGATCTTGATACGATTTTGTCTCTCTCCGCCTCTAAAGCGATATTCTTGAAATCGTCATAAGCTGCGAGTGTCTCTATAAAGTGGATGGAAAGTGAAATTGGCGGGAGCTGAAAAAACCATCGTGCGCGAAAAACTTGTAAAACTTATAAAAAAAACTCATAAAAACTCTGAAAGTGAAAGAATTAATTGCTAATACAAAGATAAAGTGCGTGAAAATAACGAATTTAGCGAATTCAATAAGAGTAAGTCTCAGAAAATTCAAAAGTGTTGTCCATAAAAGTCCCAAATAGCCGGTGTCTGTCTGTGTGTGTATGGCCACATGTGCCAATATAAGCAATTAATATTAAATAATTGCAAGTGAAATATAAATCATAGCCACATTTAAGTGGAATATTGATCAAATTCTCTCTCTGTCCATAATAATTCCCAAAATAGTGCGCGCAAAATTAATTCATAATTAACCCACAATAGTGGAAATCAAATAGTGTCCGTCTGCAAGAATAAATTCCATATATTGCAATATAAATCAAATCCAGTGAATATATAACCAAATCAAGCTAGTCAAACTCCAAGAATGTCCAAAGGAGTCTCAAAATAGTGCGCGAATAATTATTTCACAATTTGTGAATTGGCCGGTGTCTGTCTGTGAATGATCTGGGGAAATTAATTGAAGGCCTAATATCCAACTAAATAGTGAGAAACACTAAATCAAGTCAAAATTCGATAATTTTCGGGGTAAGTCTCGTACCAAATATTATGTCCAAAGAAGTCTCAAGATGGCGTTCAAAAATTTCACCAGAAGCGTCACTTGTACACACACACTCGCGGCTGCAGACGGTTTTGGCGACGGTCTTGTTGGCGCCAGCCCAAACCGACGCGTATGTACATACATAACCTCTCTTTGAATTCTCTCTTGCTGCCTGGCATTGCCAGGCTGAATTATAACCTCAACTCCATACTACATATATTTATATTTTTATATTTATATATTTATTTTTTAAGCCTTTATACAATTTAATGCATACATTCAAAAGTATGCTTTCAAATTTTGAAAGTTCACCCATGTCCATACATACATAAGTGCGGCTGCGTACGCTTTGATTTTTGGCGGTCACTACTGACACTTATGCACATACCTACTCAGTTTTTCTTAAAATTTATTTGCCATTTTCTGCATTATCAAAATAAGTACAGTTGAGATTAGGGTCTCTGGGGAATTTAGTAGTCCGTCTGAAATTTAATAAGTTACTTATCCCAATAAGTAAAGTGTTGACTGGTTAAACCTGTCGTAAGTCCAGCAATTAAAACGGACCAGATTAACAGCTCGGCCAACAAGAGACAAATTATCACCTAATGACTGCATAGCCAAAGTAAATATGACTCAAAGCCAGCACAAAGTTGCACCAACCACGCCTTCATTAAGAACTGCTCAGCCAACATGAGCCATCACTTTCACAGCCGATTTACATTGTGATCCAAGTAGCCAGTGTAGAATGACACCAATTTAATTACCAATACCTGCTCCACCAAGATGAGCCAAAAAGCAACTTAAGTTGCAAACTAGGCAAAAATATTTCATCGAAATATCGTACTGCCTGTGACAATATGCACAAACTCATTACAAGTTCAACAGCTCCACCACGAGCCAAGAGCAACCAAAATGCCATACAAATGCCATACTAACACCATTAATACCAACAGCTCAGCCATCAAGAGCCAATACACTGCGCAACCGATTTACACTGTGCCAAGCCAAAATAGTAACCTATTTCTCTCACCCAAGATCCAGCATACCATCACTTGCAACTGTCCACATATCCCAAATTTGGAATTACCGCATAAATAACCCATAACAACTCTCCGAGGAGTTGCTAAGGACCACCAGGTTAGTTTTAGTTGGGACTCTTTACTCAATATTAGTTACATTTTATGATTTAGGGTCTCTGGGGAAATTTAGTAGTCCGTCCGAAACTGAATAAATTACTTATCCCAATAAGTAAAAAATTGACTAGTTAAACCTGTCGTAAGTCCAGCGCTTAAACGGACCAGATTAACAGCTCGGCCAACAAGAGACAAATTATCACCTAATGACTGCATAGCCAAAGTAAATATGCCTCAAGGCCTGCAAAAAGATGCACCAACCACGCCTTCATTAAGAACTGCTCAGCCAACATGAGCCATCACTTTCACAGCCGATTTACATTGTGATACAAGTAGCCAGTGCAATATGCACCAATTTAATTACCAATACCTGCTCCACCAAGATGAGCCAAAAAGCAACTTAAGTTGCAAACTAGGCAAATATTTCATCGAAATATCGTACTGCCTGTGACAATATGCACAAACTCATTACCAGTTCAACAGCTCCACCACGAGCCAAAGCAACCAAAACGCTATACTAATGCCATACTAACATTATTATTACAACAGCTCAGCCAACAAGAGCCAAATAACTGCACAACCGATTTACACTGTGCCAAGCCAAAATAGTAACCTATTTCTCTCACCCAAGATCCAGCAAACCATCGCTTGCAACTGTTCCACAATCCCAATCTGGAATTACCGCATAAAATAACCCATAACAACTCTCCGAGGAGTCGCTAAGGGCCACCAGGTTAGTCTAAGTTGGGACTCTTTGGCCAACACTACTTACATTTTATGAACCATTAATCATCTCGTTATAAAGTATTTAGATTGTCCTATGGAGCAGCACATATTGCCGTCAACGACCAGCAGTAATTTCAAATATGGATATATTTGCCCGCCGCTGATCTACTCTATGCATGTGTGTAAAATGTACACACTTTCATACTGTGTCAATACCCAGTGCTCCAAACGGTGAACATCTGATGCCAGCCTCTGATTCGACTGTGCCAGTGCCAACCGCCCAAAGGACTCCAATCTCAAACATAAACACAAATAGGTTCCCAAATTGGGAAGATAGTCAGACTAGTATGCTTAAGATTGTTAATTCAAATCCATGTCTCCTAGTGGCCAATGCCAAGTATTCCAAACAATATTGTTAAATTTCAAATCCTAAATTTCAAATCAAATGTATTTATACGCATTATGTACACCAGTCCGCTGGCCATTGCCATGTATTCCAAACAATATTGTCAAATTTCAAATTCTAAATTTTAAATCAATTGTATTTGTACCCATACATATACACCAGTCAGGTGGCCAATGCCATGTTCACAATCAATATTGCTAATTCCAAACTTATATACCAATTGCATCAGTGCGCATATACGCGCAAGCAAAGTTATCTCCAGAATTAATTACAAGCTTGGCCAATATGAGACATGGCCAATTTACAATAACATAATATCCGGATTCTCTATTTCTTATGCTAACACGCATAAAAGTTTAAATATGTCAAGTGATCATCGATATATCGATACACTGATCTTTATACGATATTTGTCTCTCTCCGCCTCTAAAGCGATATTCTTGAAATCGTCATAAGCTGCGAGTTGTCTCTACAAAGTGGATGCGAAAGTAAAATTGGCGGGAGCTGAAAATTCCATCGTGCGCGAAAAACTTATAAAAAACTCATAAAAATCTCTAAAAGTGAAAGCATTAATTGCCAATACAAAGATAAAAAGTGCGTGAAAACAACGAACTTAGCGATTTAAATAAGAGTAAGTCTCAAAATTCAAGTGTCCATAAAAGTCCCAAATAGCCGGTGTCTGTCTGTGTGTGTATGGCCACATGTGCCAATATAAGCAATTAATATAAAATAATTGCAAGTGAAACATAAATCAAAACCACATTTATGTGGAATATTGATCAAATTCTCTCTGTCCATAAGAATCCCAAAACAGTGCGCGCAAAATTAATTCATAATTAATCCACAATAGTGGAAATTAATTAGTGTCCGTCTGCAAGAATAAATTCATATATTGCAATTAAAATCAAATCCAGTGAATATATAACCAATTCAAGCTAGTCAAACTCCAGGAATGTCCAAAGGAGTCTCAAAATAGTGCGCGAATAATAATTTCACAATCTGGCCGGTGTCTGTCTGTGAATTATCTGGGGAAATTATTGAAGGCCTAAAATCCAACTAAATAGTGAGAAACACTAAATCAAGTCAAAATTCCATAATTTTCGGGGTAAGTCTCGTTCCAAATTTTATGTCCAAAGAAGTCTCAAGATGGCGTTCAAAAATTTCACCAGAAGCGTCACTTATACACGCACACTCGCAGCTGCAGACGTCTATGATTTGTGGCGGCGGTCTTGTTGGCGCCAGCCCAAGCCGACGCATATGTACATACATAACCTCTCCTCGAATTCTCTCGCTGCCCGGCATTGCCAGGCCGAATTATAAACTCAAATCCACACTACATATTTTTATATTTTTATATTTATATATTTATTTTTAAGCCTTTTTACAATTTAATGCATACACTCAAAAGTATGCTTTCAAATTTTGAGAATTCACCCATGTCTATACATACATAAGTGCAGCTGCGTACGCTTTGATTTTTGGCGGCCACTGCTGACACTTATGCACATACCTACTCAGTTTTTCTTAAAATTTATTTGCCATTTACTGCATTACCAAAATAAGTACAGTTGTGATTAGGGCCTCTGGGGGTATAATAAGTCCGTCCGAAATCGAACAAATTACTTATCCCAATAAGTAAAGTATTGACTAGTTAAACCTGTAGTAAGTCCAGCAATTAAAACGGACCAGATTAACAGCTCGGCCAAGTAGAGACAAATTATCACCCAATAACTGCATAGCCAAAGTAAGTATGCCTCAAAGCCTGCACAAAGATGCACCAACCACGCCTTCATTAAGAACTGCTCAGCCAACATGAGCCATCACTTTCACAGCCGATTTACATTGTGATCCAAGCAGCCAGTGTAGAAGACACCAGTTTAATTACCAATACCTGCTCCACCAAGATGAGCCAAAAAGCAACTACAATAAATTTAATGTTGCAAACTAGGCAAATATTTCATCGAAATATCGTACTGCCTGTGACAATATGCACAAACTCATTACCAGTTCAACAGCTTCACCACGAGCCAAAGCAACCAAAACGCTATACAAATACCATACTAACATTATTATTACAACAGCTCAGCCAACAAGAGCCAATAACTGCGCAACCGATTTACACTGTGCCAAGCCAAAATAGTAATCTATTTCTCTCACCCAAGATCCAGCATACCATCGCTTGCAACTGTCCACAATCCCAATTTGGAATTACCGCATAAATAACCCATAACAACTCCGAGGAGTTGCTAAGGACCACCAGGTTAGTTTTAGTTGGGACTCTTTACTCAATATTAGTTGCATTTTATGATTTAGGGTCTCTGGGGAAATTTAGTAGTCCGTCCGAAATTAAACAAATTACTTATCCCAATAAGTAAAGTGTTGACTGGTTAAACCTGTAGTAAGTCCAGCAATTAAAACGGACCAGATTAACAGCTCGACCAAGTAGAGACAAATTATCACCCAATAACTGCATAGCCAAAGTAAATATGCCTCAAAGCCAGCACAAAGTTGCACCAACAACGCCTTCATTTTGAACTGCTCAGCCAACATGAGCCATCACTTTCACAGCCGATTTACATTGTGATACAAGTAGCCAGTGCAATATGCACCAATTTATTACCAATACCTGCTCCACCAAAATGAGCCAAAAAGCAACTTAAGTTGCAAACTAGGCAAATATTTCATCGAAATATCGTACTGCCTGTGACAATATGCACAAACTCATTACAAGTTCAACAGCTCTACCACGAGCTAAGGCAACCAAAACGCCATACTAATACCACACTAACATTATTATTACAACAGCTCAGCCAACAAGAGCCAATAACTGCACAACCGATTTACACTGTGCCAAGCCAAAATAGTAATCTATTTCTCTCACCCAAGATCCAGCATACCAACGCTTGCAACTGTCCACAATCCCAATTTGGAATTACCGATAAATAACCCATAACAACTCTCGAGGAGTTGCTAAGGACCACCAGGTTAGTTTTAGTTGGGACTCTTTACTCAATATTAGTTGCATTTTATGATTAGGGTCTCTGGGGGAATTTAGTAGTCCGTCCGAAATTAAACAAATTACTTATCCCAATAAGTAAAGTGTTGACTGGTTAAACCTGTAGTAAGTCCAGCAATTAAAACGGACCAGATTAACAGCTCGACCAAGTAGAGACAAATTATCACCCAATAACTGCATAGCCAAAGTAAATATGCCTCAAAGCCAGCACAAAGTTGCACCAACCACGCCTTCATTTTGAACTGCTCAGCCAACATGAGCCATCACTTTCACAGCCAATTTACATTGTGATCCAAGCAGCCAGTGTAGAAGACACCAATTTAATTACCAATACCTGCTCCACCAAGATGAGCCAAAAAGCAACTTAAGTTGCAAACTAGGCAAATATTTCATCGAAATATCGTACTGCCTGTGACAAAACGCACAAACTCATTACAAGTTCAACAGCTCCATCACGAGCCAAAGCAACCAAAACGCTATACTAATGCCATACTAACACCATTATTACAACAGCTCAACCAACAAGAGCCAATAACTGCACAACCGATTTACACTGTGCCAAGCCAAAATAGTAACCTATTTCTCTCACCCAAGATCCAGCAAACCGTCGCTTGCAACTGTTCCACAATCCCAACTGGAATTACCGCATAAAATAACCCATAACAACTCCGAGGAGTCGCTAAGGACCACCAGGTTAGTCTAAGTTGGGACTCTTTGCCCAACACTACTTACATTCTATGAACCATTAATCATCTTGTTATAAAGTATTTAGATTGTCCTATGGAGCAGTACATATTGCCGTCAACGACCAGCAGTAATTTCAAATATGGATATATTTGCCCGCCGCTGATCTGCTCTATGCATGTGTGTAAAATGTACACACTTTCATACTGTGTCAATACCCAGTGCTCCAAACGGTGAACATCTGATGCCAGCCTCTGACTCGACTGTGCCAGTGCCAACCGCCCAAAGGACTCCAATCTTTAACATAAATACAATTAGGTTCCCAAATTGAGAAGATAGTTAGATTAGCATACTGAAGATTGTTAATTCAAATCCATGTCTCCTAGTGGCCAATGCCAAGTATTCCAAACTATATTGTCAAATTTCAAATTCTAAATTTCAAATCAATTGTATTTGTATTCATGCATGTACACCAGTCTGATGGCCAATGCCATGTTTAAAACCAATATTGTCAATTCCAAATTTAAATACCAATTGTATTCGAATGCATTAAGTGCACCAGCCTACTGGCCATTACCAAGTTTTCTAATCAATATTGTAAATACCAAATTCACATACCAATTGTATTTGTGCACATTATGTACACCAGTCCGCTGGCCATTGCCAAGAATTATAAACAATATTGTAAATTCCAAATCTAAACATCAATTGTCTTTGAGTACATTATGTACACCAGTCTGATGACCAACGCCATGTTTAAAACCAATATTGTCAATTCCAAATTTAAATACCAATTGTATTCGAGTGCATTAAGTACACCAGCCTACTGGCCATTACCAAGTTTCCTAATCAATATTGTAAATTCCAAATTCACATACCAATTGTATCTGTACACATTATGTACACCAGTCTGATGGCCAATGCCATGTTTATAGCTGATATTATAAACTCAAAATTTATATACCAATTCATTTGTACGCATTATGTACACCAGTCCGCTAGCCATAGTTAGTAATTCCAAACAATATTGTTAAATTCCAAATTTTAAATCAATTGTCTTTGTACGCATTAAGTACACCAGTCTGATGGCCAATGCCATGTTTTCTAGCCAATATTGTTAAACTCCAAATTCATATACCAATTATATTTGTACACATTATGTACACCAGTCTGATGGCCAATGCCATGTTTATAGCCAATATTATAAATTCCAAATCTATATACCAATTGCATCAGTGCGCATATACGCGCAAGCATAGTTATCTCCAGAATTAATTACAAGCTCGGCCAATATGAGACATGGCCAATTTACAATAACATAATATCCAGATTCTCTATTTCTTATGCTAACACGCATAAACGTTAAAGTTTAACTATGTCAAGTGATCATCGATATATCGATACACTGATCTTTATACGATATTTGTCTCTCTCCACCTCTAAAGCGATATTCTTGAAATCGTCATAAGCTGCGAGTTGTCTCTATAAAGTGAATGCGAAAGTGAAATTGGCGGGAGCTGAAAAAAAAACCATCGTGCGTGAAAAACTTGTAAAAAAAAAAAAAAAACTCATAAAAACTCTGAAAGTGAAAGCATTAATTGCTAATACAAAGATAAAGTGCGTGAAAATAACGAATTTAGCGATTTAAATAAGAGTAAGTCTCAAAATTCAAGTGTCCATAAAAGTACCAAATAGCCAGTGTCTGTCTGTGTGTGTATGGCCACATGTGCCAATATAAGCAATTAATATAAAATAATTGCAAGTGAAATATAAATTATAGCCACATTTAAGTGGAATATTGATCAAATTCTCTCTCTCCATAAGAATCCCAAAATAGTGCGCGCAAAATTAATTCATAATTAACCCACAATAGTGGAAATTAATTAGTGTCCGTCTGCAAGAATAAATTCATATATTGCAATATAAATTAAAACCAGTGAATATATAACCAATTCAAGCTAGTCAAACTCCAGGAATGTCCAAAGGAGTCTCAAAATAGTGCGCGAATAATAATTTCACAATCTGGGAATTGGCCGGTGTCTGTCTGTGAATTATCTGGGGAAATTATTGAAGGCCTAAAATCCAACTAAATAGTGAGAAACACTAAATCAAGTCAAAATTCCATAATTTTCGGGGTAAGTCTCGTTCCAAATTTTATGTCCAAAGAAGTCTCAAGATGGCGTTCAAAAATTTCATCAGAAGCGTCACTTGTACACGCACACTCGCAGCTGCAGACGTCTATGATTTGTGGCGGCGGTCTTGTTGGCGCCAGCCCAAGCCGACGCGTATGTACATGCATACACATAACCTCTCCTCGAATTCTCTCGCTGCCCGGCATTGCCAGGCCGAAATATAAACTCAAATCCATACTACATATATTTATATTTTTTTTTTATATTTATATATTTATTTTTTAAGCCTTTTTACAATTTAATGCATATACTCAAAAGTATGCTTTCAAATTTTGAGAATTCACCCATGTCTATACATACATAAGTGCAGCTACGTACGCTTTGATTTTTGGCGGCCACTGCTGACACTTACGCACATACCTACTCAGTTTTTCTTAAAATTTCTTTGCCATTTTCTGAATTACCAAAATAAGTACAGTTGTGATTCAGGGTCTCTGGGGAATTTAGTAGTCCGTCCGCTATTGAATAAATTACTTAACCCAATAAGTAAAAAATTGACTAGTTAAACCTGTCGTAAGTCCAGCGCTTAAACGGACCAGATTAACAGCTCGGCCAACAAGAGACAATATATCACCAAATAACTGCATAGCCAAAGTAAATATGCCTCAAAGCCTGTACAAAGTTGCACCAACCACGCCTTCATTTTGAACTGCTCAGCCAACATGAGCCATCACTTTCACAGCCGATTTACATTGTGATACAAGTAGCCAGTGCAATATGCACCAATTTATTACCAACACCTGCTCCACCAAGAAGAGCCAAAAAGCAACTTAAGTTGCAAACTAGGCAAATATTTCATCGAAATATCGTACTGCCTGTGACAAAACGCACAAACTCATTACAAGTTCAACAGCTCCACCACGAGCCAAAGCAACCAAAACACTATACAAACACCATACTAACATTATTATTACAACAGCTCAGCCAAAAAGAGCCAAACACTGCACAACCGATTTACACTGTGCCAAGCCAAAATAGTAATCTATTTCTCTCACCCAAGATCCAGCAAACCAACGCTTGCAACTGTCCACAATCTCAATTTGGAATTACCGCATAAATAACCCATAACAACTCCGAGGAGTCCATCCTCTATGCTAAGGACCACCAGATTAGTCTAAGTGAGGACTCTTTACTCAATATTAGTTAATTTTATGATTTAGGGTCTCTGGGGAATTTAATAGTCCGTCCGAAATTAAACAAATTACTTATCCCAATAAGTAAAGTGTTGACTGGTTAAACCTGTCGTAAGTCCAGCGCTTAAACGGACCAGATTAACAGCTCGGCCAACAAGAGACAATATATCACCAAATAACTGCATAGCCAAAGTAAATATGCCTCAAAGCCAGCACAAAGTTGACCAACCACGCCTTCATTTTGAACTGCTCAGCCAACATGAGCCATCACTTTCACAGCCAATTTACTGTGATCCAAGCAGCCAGTGTAGAAGACACAATTATTACAATACCGCCCACCAAGAAGAGCCAAAGAGAACTTAAGTTGAAACTAGGCAAATATTTCATGAAATTCGTAGCGTGAAATGCGCACAAACTCTTACAAGTTCAACAGCTCACCACGAGCCAAAGAACCAAAACGCTATACAAACGCCATACTAACACCTATCCAACAGCTCAGCCAACAAGAGCAATAACTACAACCGATTTACACTGTGCAAGCCAAAATAGTATCTTTTTCTCACCCAAGATCCAGCAAACCGTCGCTTGAACGTTCATCCCAATTTGGAATTACCGCATAAAATAACCCATAATAACTCCGAGGAGTTGCTAAGGACCACCAGGTTAGTCTAAGTTGGGACTCTTTGCCCAACACTACTTACATTCTATGAACCATTAATCATCTTGTTATAAAGTATTTAGATTGTCCTATGGAGCAGCACATATTGCCGTCAACGACCAGCAGTAATTTCAAATATGGATATATTTGCCCGCCGCTGATCTACTCTATGCATGTGTGTAAAATGTACACACTATCATACTGTGTCAATACCCAGTGCTCCAAACGATGAACATCTGATGCCAGCCTCTGATTCGACTGTGCCAGTGCCAACCGCCCAAAGGACTCCAATCTCAAACATAAACACAAATAGGTTCCCAAATTGAGAAGATAGTTAGATTAGAACACTTAAGATTGTAAATTCAAATCCATGTCTCCTAGTGGCCAATGCCAAGTATTCCAAACAATATTGTTAAATTTCTAATTCTAAATTTCAAATCAAATGTATTTATACTCATGCATGTACACCAGTCTGATGGCCAATGCCATGTTTATAGCCAATATTGTAAATTCCAAATTTATATACCAATTCATTTGTACACATTATGTACACCAGTCCGCTAGCCATTGCCAAACATTATAAACAATATTGTTAACTTCCAAATTTTAAATCAATTGTATTTGTACCCATACATATACACCAGTCAGGTGGCAAATGCCATATTCATAAACAATATTGTCAATTCCAAATTTAAATACCAATTCATTTGTACGCATTATGTACACCAGTCCGCTAGCCATAGTTAGTAATTCCAAACAATATTGTTAAATTCCAAATCTAAACAACAATTGTCTTTGTACGCATTATGTACACCAGTCCGCTGGCCATTGCCAAACATTATAAACAATATTGTTAAATTCCAAACCCTAAATCAATTGTATTTGTACTCATACATATACACCAGTCAGGTGGCCGATGCCATGTTTATAAACAATATTGTCAATTCCAAATTTAAATACCAATTGTATTTGAACGCATTAAGTTCACCAGCCTACTGGCCATTACCAAGTTTTCTAATCAATATTGTAAATTCCAAATTCACATACCAATTGTATATGTACACATTATGTACACCAGTCTGATGGCCAATGCCATGTTTATAACCAATATTGTTAATTCCAAATCCATATATCAATTCATTTGTACACATTATGTACACCAGTCCGCTAGCCATTGCCAAACATTATAAACAATATTGTTAACTTCCAAATTTCAAATCAATTGTATTTGTATTCATGCATGTACACCAGTCTGATGACCAACGCCATGTTTAAAACCAATATTGTTAATTCCAAATTCATATATCAATTCATTTGTACGCATTATGTACACCAGTCCACTAACCATAGTTAGTATCCCCAAACAATATTGTTAAATTCCAAATTTTAAATCAATTGTATTTGTACGCATTATGTACACCAGTCCGCTGGCCATTGCCATGTATTCCAAACAATATTGTCAAATTTCAAATTCTAAATTTTAAATCAATTGTATTTGTACCCATACATACGCACCAGTCAGGTGGCCAATGCCATGTTCACAACCAATATTGTTAATTCCAAATTTATATACCAATTGCATCAGTGCGCATATACGCGCAAGCAAAGTTATCTCCAGAATTAATTACAAGCTCGGCCAATATGAGACATGGCCAATTTACAATAACATAATATCCAGATTCTCTATTTCTTATGCTAACACGCATAAACGTTAAAGTTTAACTATGTCAAGTGATCATCGATATATCGATACACTGATCTTTATACAATATTTGTCTCTCTCCGCCTCTAAAGCGATATTCTTGAAATCGTCATAAGCTGCGAGTTGTCTCTATAAAGTGAATGCGAAAGTGAAATTGGCGGGAGCTGAAAATTCCATCGTGCGCGATAAACTTATAAAAAACTCATAAAAACTCTGAAAGTGAAAGCATTAATTGCCGATACAAAGATAAAACGTGCGTAAAAATAACGAACTTAGCGATTTAAATAAGAGTAAGTCTCAAAATTCAAGTGTCCATAAAAGTCCCAAATAGCCGGTGTCTGTCTGTGTGTGTATGGCCACATGTGCCAATATAAGCAATTAATATAAAATAATTGCAAGTGAAATATAAATCATAGCCACATTTAAGTGGAATATTGATCAAATTCTCTCTCTGTCCATAAGAATCCCAAAATAGTGCGCGCAAAATTAATTCATAATTAACCCACAATAGTGGAAATTAATTAGTGTCCGTCTGCAAGAATAAATTCATATAGTGCAATTAAAATCAAATCCAGTGAATATATAACCAATTCAAGCTAGTCAAACTCCAAGAATGTCCAAAGGAGTCTCAAAATAGTGCGCGAATAATTATTTCACAATTTGGAAACTTGCCGGTGTCTGTCTGTGAATTTATTGGGGAAATTAATTAAAGGCCTGATATCCAACTAAAATAGTAAAAAACACTAAATCAAGTCAAAATTCCATAATTCTCGGGGTAAGTCTCATACCAAATTTTATGTCCAAAGAAGTCTCAAGATGGCGTTCAAAAATTTCACCAGAAGCGTCACTTGTACACACACACTCGCAGCTGCAGACGGTTTTGGCGACGGTCTTGTTGGCGCCAGCCCAAACCGACGCGTATGTACATACATACACATAACCTCTCCTCGAATTCTCTCGCTGCCCGGCATTGCCAGGCCGAATTATAAACTCAAATCCATACTACATATTTTTATATTTTTATATTTATATATTTATTTTTAAGCCTTTTTACAATTTAATGCATACACTCAAAAGTATGCTTTCAAATTTTGAGAATTCACCCATGTCTATACATACATAAGTGCAGCTGCGTACGCTTTGATTTTTGGCGGCCACTGCTGACACTTATGCACATACCTACTCAGTTTTTCTTAAAATTTATTTGCCATTTACTGCATTACCAAAATAAGTACAGTTGTGATTAGGGCCTCTGGGGGTATAATAAGTCCGTCCGAAATCGAACAAATTACTTATCCCAATAAGTAAAGTATTGACTAGTTAAACCTGTCGTAAGTCCAGCGCTTAAACGGACCAGATTAACAGCTCGGCCAACAAGAGACAATATATCACCAAATAACTGCATAGCCAAAGTAAATATGCCTCAAAGCCTGCACAAAGTTGCACCAACCACGCCTTCATAAAGAACTGCTCAGCCAACATGAGCCATCACTTTCACAGCCGATTTACATTGTGATCCAAGTAGCCAGTGCAATAGCACCAATTTATTACCAACACCTGCTCCACCAAGATGAGCCAAAAAGCAACTTAAGTTGCAAACTAGGCAAATATTTCATCGAAATATCGTACTGCCTGTGACAAAACGCACAAACTCATTACAAGTTCAACAGCTCCACCACGAGCCAAAGCAACCAAAACGCTATACAAATGCCATACTAACACTATTATTACAACAGCTCAACCAACAAGAGCCAAAAACTGCACAACCGATTTACACTGTGCCAAGCCAAAATAGTAATCTATTTCTCCCACCCAAGATCCAGCATACCAACGCTTGCAACTGTCCACAATCCCAATTTGGAATTACCGATAAATAACCCATAACAACTCTCCGAGGAGTCACTAAGGACCACCAGGTTAGTCTAAGTTGGGACTCTTTGCCCAACACTACTTACATTTTACGAACCATTAATCATCTCGTTTGAAAGTATTTAGATTGTCCTATGGAGCAGCACATATTGCCGTCAACGACCAGCAGTAATTACAAATATGGATATATTTGCCTGCCGCTGATCTACTCTATGCATGTGTGTAAAATGTACACACTTTCATACTGTGTCAATACCCAGTGCTCCAAATGGTGAACATCTGATGCCAGCCTCTGATTCGACTGTGCCAGTGCCAACCGCCCAAAGGACTCCAATCTTTAACATAAATACAATTAGATTCCCAAATTGAGAAGATAGTTAGATTAGCATACTTAAGATTGTTAATTCAAATCCATGTCTCCTAGTGGCCAATGCCAAGTATTCCAAACTATATTGTCAAATTTCTAATTCTAAATTTCAAATCAAATGTATTTATACTCATGCATGTACACCAGTCCGATGGCCAATGCCATGTTTATAGCCAATATTGTAAATTCCAAATTTATATACCAATTCATCTGTACACATTATGTACACCAGCCTACCGGCCATTACCAAGTTTTCTAATCAATATTGTAAATTCCAAATTCACATACCAATTGTATTTGTACACATTATGTACACCAGTCTGATGGCCAATGCCATGTTTATAGCTGATATTATAAACTCAAAATTTATATACCAATTCATTTGTACGCATTATGTACAACAGTCCGCTAGCCATAGTTAGTAATTCCAAACAATATTGTTAAATTCCAAATTTTAAATCAATTGTCTTTGTACGCATTATGCACACCAGTCCGCTGGCCATTGCCATGTATTCCAAACAATATTGTCAAATTTCAAATTCTAAATCAATTGTCTTTATACGCATTATATACACCAGTCCGCTGGCCATTGCCATGTATTCCAAACAATATTGTCAAATTTCAAATTCTAAATTTTAAATCAATTGTATTTGTACCCATGCATATACACCAGTCAGGTGGCCAATGCCATATTTATAAACAATATTGATAACTTCAAAATTTAAATACCAATTGTCTTTGTACGCATTAAGTACACCAGTCTGATGGCCAATGCCATGTTTTCTAGCCAATATTGTTAAACTCCAAATTCATATACCAATTATATTTGTACACACTATGTACACCAGTCTGATGGCCAATGCCATGTTTATAACCAATATTGTTAATTCCAAATTCATATATCAATTCATTTGTACGCATTATGTACACCAGTCCACTAGCCATAGTTAGTATCCCCAAACAATATTGTTAAATTCCAAATTTTAAATCAATTGTCTTTATACGCATTATGTACACCAGTCCGCTGGCCATTGCCATGTATTCCAAACAATATTGTCAAATTTCAAATTCTAAATTTTAAATCAATTGTATTTGTACCCATACATATACATCAGTCAGGTGGCCAATGCCACGTTTATAGCCAATACTGTAAATTCCAAATTTATATATCAATTTATTTGTACACATTATGTACACCAGTCTGCAGGCCATCACCAAGCGTGTGAACATGAGCTGTCAAATCCTGGATTATGAACTAATTGTATTCGTACACATATGCGTACACTAATTTCTGGACAAATGCTCACATCAGTCTGTACAAAAATGTGTTTTTATACCATGAAGTAATTTCCTGCCCATATACCCAAATTAAATAGCCACGTCTCCAAAATTAATTACAAGCCCGGCCAGCATGAGCCATAGTCAACATACAACAATATTACATTTAGACTTCTTCTTATGCTAACATCTTGCTAGGTGATCATTAATATCTATAGCATAAAGAAGCCCACCAATGCTTGGCACAGCCAAGCGAATTAATTAATAACTCTATATTATAATACTACAACCCTTATATTACAAATTTTTATATTACAATTCTTACACCTAAGTATATACAATCATATAACCATCTCGGGGTAAACCACCGTGTCCGTCCTTACGCTGTGCATATAACAATATACAATAAACCCCATAATAAGTGAAAAACAAAACGCAGTGACCAATAAATTAACAAAATAAATTAAATACAACCTAACTAAATAAAACCAATAATAAAACCTTTAACCAAATAAATACAAAATAAAAAACGAAAAACTAAAATAAATTAAAACATCTCAACACACCTCAACGCCTGACTAACCTGTCACACAAATAAATAAAAACTGCATCCTCCAAAGTCAGATGCCACCTATCCCCTAGCCATTCTCTTGCATCCACCAAGTTTGATGCCAATAAGTACTCAGTACCCATAAAAAGAGACTCACCTGTCCACAAACAAAGACAAATAAGTCTCTCATTAAACAAATACCACAGCTTATCCAACCAAAGCACTTAGAAACAAACTAAAACTTAAACTAACCAAAAATACATACAAAACCAAAACAACTTACCTGTCAAAATTAGCACAACTTTCCTGTAAAAATTAGCACAACTTACCTGTTAAGATTATCACAACTTACCTGTTAAAATTATCACAACTTACCTGTTCATGAACATCAATGATATAACATTATCTTTATACTAATACAAATCTTTACCATCTTTATTCCAATTAAACAGCTCAGCCAACATGAGCGCAACTGGCGACCAAAACACCCCAACACCATATATAATAGTCCCAAATGTCATAAACGCGGGCAAACTCATAAGAATGGCAGAAATAGAAGTAGGTGAAACTAGTTTTCACACCACTACCACCAAAAACGACGGCATAAAATTCCAATGCGATACCATGGCAAACCACAAGGCCCTATTAACATTCTGCACCAAATTATATAGCAGCACGTATGTCATAAACAGTCTGCAGGAGCCAAAAAGATACAGGATCATTATTAAGGGGCTCCATCCCACCACAGCCCCAGACTGGATAAAAAGCAAGCTTGCAGCACACGGACACACAGTTTTATATGCCAAAAACATATATGGCCAAACATCACAAGCCCCAACAAATTCTTTTCGAGTCGACCTCGAACACAAAACAAACAACAACGAAATAATGGACATAAACAGAATTGGAACCTACATTGTAAAAATTGAAAAATGCATTCCACACACCATCGCCATAAACCAATGCCACAAATGCCAAAAATTCAACCACAAAATTGAAGACTGCAGAAGCCGGGAATTCATCTGCTACAAATGCGCAGGTAAACACCACTCAACAGAATGCCCAAAACCCAGACACATCGAGGGCAAATGCTCAAACTGCGGTGGAAACCATATTGCCACTTATCAAGGATGCCCAAGCTATAAGGAAGCGCTCCAAAATTATGAGTCTCCGCCCAACACACCAAAAACACAGGAACACAAACCAGAGGACAACACCACTACACACACGTTCTCACTAAGACCCAAAAATTCATCTCCCAGAGAACTCATAGACCCAAAAGAAGTAATGGAATACCTGACAGCAATGCAACTCTATGAACAAAGTGGAGGAAAAAAGGAAATCCTGGACAAATACCTCAATAAACAAATAGATAAAGAAATTAAGAAACGAACCAACAATTAACCAACTAAACATCAAAATAGACATATAAATAAATTAACAAATATTTAAGTGTAACAAATACTTACCTGCAAGAACTAAGAAATAATATATAAAATAAAAAAAAAAATTAACAAATACTTACCTGTAAGAACTAAGAAACAAAATGAAATAATAACGAATAAATAAATATAAATAAACATCAAAATACACATATAAAAAAAAAAAAAAAAAAAAAAAAAAAAACTAACAAATACTTACCTGTAAGAACTAAGAAATAAAACAAAATAATGAATAAATAACGAATAAATAAATATAAATAAACGTCAAAATACACATATAAAAAAAAAAAAAAAAAAATTATTAACAAATACTTACCTGTGAGAACCAAGAAATAAAATGAAATAATGAATAAATAACGAATAAATAAATATAAATAAACATCAAAATACACATATAAATAAATTAACAAATACTTAACTGTAACAAATACTCACCTGTAAGAACTAAGAAATAAAACGAAATAATGAATAAATAACGAATAAATAAATATAAATAAACACCAAAATACACATATAAATAAATTAACAAATACTTAACACTAACAAATACTTAACTGTAAGAACTAAGAAATAAAATAAAATAATGAATAAATAAATACGTATACAAATATAATATAACCTAAAACCAAATCAGTCTTTCCTTTAAGCACACTAGAGCCCACTTCTCTTACAGCATCCGCCAACCTGATGCCTACAACCGTTATGCATACTTAACACTAACAAAACAATCACAACTTACCAGTTATTATCTTTCCTATTCTTTTTTCTTTCCCCAATCTCTTCTCAAAAACAGCTTCAGCCAAAATGAGCAAACAAATAAAAAGGAAATCCACGCCTGCCAAAAATAAGGCCAAAGAAATAACCCCCACAAGCTCGCCACCAGAAAAGGCCACCATAATTGCAAACAAGCAAATATGTCCACCAAATTCTGACCAGGCTCAAAAGGTGCTCGAGGAAATTCAACAACAATCTCAAATATATAAAACAATAACAATATCGACGCCAGTCACCAGAAGCCCAGCCACCCTAGGCCTGAACAGCGGCAACAACAACAATATATCCAAACTAGCAACAACAAACAATAGTCCAAGTACCAACTCAAACTCAGACACAGACTATGAAGAAGAAGTATCAATAATATCTGATGAAGACAACAACCAAGTAGAATCCAACGAAAATGTAGCCCCAAATGAACAAAAACCATATCGAGTACTGGTACCAGAAACCAAGGACGCCAATAAACTAATCCAAAAGGCAATAGATACCATTGGACTAGGATCTTTTACCACCAGTGCCAATGCTGGAAAAGGAATAATTTTTGAATGCGAAACAATCAAGAAGCAAAAGGAATTGCTAGAGCTCTTTGCAGAACTTAATTGCAATGCTCGCACCCACAACAAAACTGAATCCAAATATAAAATCATTATAAAAGGATTGCACTCGTCCACACCCCATAATTGGATCATAGAACAGCTGGCTGCACTAGGCTACACTGCATGTCAAGTAAACAACATAATTGGATATATCTCCAAATCCCCAACTAACTCCTTCAAAGTGGACCTGCTAACAGACCATAATGCTAGCAACAACAACAAGGACATCCTTAAAATCACCACACTAGGAACATATAAAGTGCAAATCGAACAACCAACTCGCCCCAATAAAATTCAGCAATGCCATAATTGCCAACGCTTCGGACACCTCTATGAAAACTGCAAGTACAAAACCCCCACTTGCTTCAAATGTGCTGGATCTCACCCATCCAGTGAATGCACCAAGCCAAGACATGTAAATGGCAAATGTGCTAACTGTGGAGATAACCATGTGGCTACCTACAAAGGCTGCCCAATCTATAGAGAGGTACTCAAAAAGCACTCCAATAGCTTCACAAAACGAGCCACACAAGCGCTGGAATCCCTTAACTGGACCAATGAACCAATCTACAGGAACGCTATGACTAGCATCACTTACAACCAGCCAGAAAGGCAGAGTACACAGTGCAGCCCACTGACAAGACCAAACAGGGACAACATGAGCCCATATGTGTCTGCATACCAATATGGTGCTCCTTGGCCAGCACAATTAGGATATGGTGTGCCCATTGCCCAAAACTACATACCAATGAACCCAGCAAACCAAACTTTTGCTATACAGGAACCTGGAATGGAAAACATAGTGAATCAAAGAAAACACTACCAGCAAAACCGGGACCAAAACCAAAATCAGAACCAATAACAAAATAAAACCAAAATAATAACAAATAAACCATAAAAAAAAAGAAAGTGAAATAAACTAAAACATTGCACACATGGGGACTACTTAAATGAATTGAATAAATAATTACAGTCGTCCCCAATAATCCCAAAACGCACTTATAAATTTTATTTTTATTTTTCTTACAATTTTAATTCCAATCTTAATTTTAAAAAATGTTTAATTTCAATTTACAATTTTAATTTTCTTAAACATACATAAATACTCTAATGCAAAATGAATACGCATTGAAGGATACCCTTCAATAAATCAACTATAATTAATTTAAGCCCACCCCAAACCCCAAACTCTAATGCAAAATGAATACGCATTAAAGGATACCCTTCAATAAATCAACTATAACTAATTTAAGCCCACCCCAAACAACACCAAAAATTACTCAACAATATTGATAACACATATCTACTATACTTATTACAATACATCACATTATATTATCTTATACTATATAACAATGTATTACTTACCAGTGATACTTACCCAATACATAAAGAAATAAACAGCTGCCATATAAGCCAAAATTAAAACCAAAAACTCATACACTATACTCACCTGTTAGTAAAATATCCAAACAACTTTCCTCAAATATCTTACAATCCTTATCATCCACATACAATACAATTTACTACCAAGAACCCAACTGACACTAAAAAAACTAATACAAACCACAATTATAAAATCCTCATTTTTCTCTAGCAAACCCTATTACATATATACTCTCCCCCCAAACAGACAAACCCACAAACTTGGATAGAACCACTAAAAAAAACAATTCACAAGCACTATGTCCAATAATATACAAAACCATGATCTCAGAATCATCAGCTGGAACTCAGCTGGAATCTCAAACAAAATCTCTGAACTAGAAGCCCACATTCACCAAAATAGCATTGACATAGTCCTAATATCAGAAACCCATCTAATTGACACGGACATAGATACCATAACAATTGAAGGATACGACCTATACATAGCCAACCATCCAACCAATCGAAGAAGAGGAGGCTCTGCTATTATAGTCAATAGAAATATTGAACACATTGCTCTACCAACAATAATCACACAGGCCATACAATGTACCCCAATCAGTGTCACCCTCAAAGACCAACCGCTAATTAATATAGCTGCCATTTACTGCCCGCCACTAAAGGGCCTTACTTCCAAAGCTTTCGAAACTATATTTAAACTCTTTGAACCAAGATTCATAATAGCCGGGGATTGGAATGCCAAACACCGATGGTGGGGCAACAATCGTGCCTGTAATCGAGGCAATGAACTCATAAACTGCATCAGGACACATAGCTACAATATCTTAGCCACTGGCTCACCCACTCACTATCCCCATGATCATCGAAAAAGACCCTCAGCCATTGATTTCGCCATCTATTGTGGCATACAACACAATCGTCTACAAATTGAATCCTCACTAGATCTAGACTCAGATCACCTTCCACTTCGTATTCACCTACTAAATAAACCAATGATTGTCTCTCACAAGAAACCAATTTTAACACCAAACTCCAATATCAAAAAATTCCATCACTGGCTAAATCAAAGCATTCATCTCAACACTGAGATAACAAGTGGTCAAGACATAAACGATGCAGTCGATATCCTAACCAGAAATATCCATCAAGCCGCTATCTATGCAACAAATTTGCCCCCAAATCTCCCAGCAAATAGCCGTTTTCGTACATACCATACCCCAAATAGACGTATCCAAAATATGCTAATTGTAAAAAGATACTTCAAATACAACCATCTCGTCCTAAGAGACAGCTCAGCCAAACGACCTCATAAACTAACAGCTAATCGAATCAAAAAAGCACTCCAAGATAGAAAAGCACAACGTCTAGACAGATCACTTCTAGCCATTGATCCTAAGGATCGATATAGTATACGAAAACTTTGGAAGTTCACCAAGCAAATTAAAAGACAACCAATGCCAAACTTACCCGTAAGGCAACATTCAATACAAACTAACACAAATACTCCGGACAAAGAAAGTAGCTGGTGTAAAACTAATATAGAAAAAGCTGAAGCATTTGCTCAGCATCTTGAAACTAGATTCAGACCAAACCTAATAAATAGCCCAGAAGAAAGATCTTTCATTGAAAATCAAATTGCACTCCATCAAATGCCTAACAACCCCATATTCAAACCAATTACGCTAGCCGAAGTTAAAACCCAAATCAAGAAACTCCCAAATAACAAAGCCCCAGGACTAGACAGAATTGACAACTATACAATCAAAGCATTACCAGACTCTGCCCTAATATACCTTATATTAATTTTTAACAACTCACTTCGACTCGGCCATTTTCCACAACAATGGAAAATGGCTGTTGTCACAATGATACCCAAACCGGGTAAGCCGACCGAGCAACTCGCCTCATATAGACCTATTAGCCTACTTTCTGGCCTGTCAAAAATTCTAGAAAAACTTCTTCTAAGCCGCATGTTCAAATCCAAAACCTTCATATTCTATATACCAAGTCACCAATTCGGATTTCGCTACGAGCATAGCACTGAGCAACAATTGGCAAGAGTCACCCAATTTATACTCAGAGCTTATGAAAGAAATCAATTCTGTTCAGCTGTCTTTATTGACATACAAGAGGCCTTTGATCGTGTCTGGCATCCAGGACTATTTTTCAAACTCAAACCACTAATTCCCCATGCGCTTTATGCAGTCATTAGACACTATCTTTCAAACAGAACTTTCATGGTTGAATGCCATGAAGGTGCCAGATCGACCCCAAAAACGATTTCGGCCGGAGTGCCACAAGGTAGCGTTTTGGGACCAATTCTATACACCATTTATACAGCAGACATGCCTACCCCAGATAAAGTCTACACCAACATCCCACGCAACTCAGCAGCCTTACTTGCAACCTATGCCGATGACACTGTCGTCATGTTTGCCAACGAATCGGCTATAACCGCTATTGAGCAAGTTAACATAATGCTTGAGACCCTAGAAAAATGGACCAATAAATGGTGTATAAAAATAAATGCCAGCAAAACGGCACACATACTATTCCATCTAAAAGAAAACTATGAACTCATACTACCCATAATTTCGCCAAAAATCTTAGGCCAACCCATTATCTCCAAAGACTCCCATCCCTATCTGGGTGTAAATTTAGATAAGAAATTAAATTTCTGCAAACATATTGCAGCCCTTACAACCAAACTCAAAGCCAGAAGAGCCCAACTCGACTGGCTGATAAATAACCAAAGCAAACTCACATTAAATTGCAAAACCCTTTTATATAAACAATTAATAGCCCCAATATGGCATTACGCTCTACCAGTCTGGGGTGCACTCACCAGTGAAACTCAGATCAATAAAGTCACTACATTCCAAAATATTACCCTACGAACCATCACGAACCCCCCACCACTAACCAGAAATAGCACAATACACAACGACCTTAAGATATGCACAGTCGAAGACACATTTGACAAACTCTCTGCCAATTATGCCAAAAGACTTGGCAAACACTCAAACATTGAAGCAAAAAAGCTTGTTGCCACCCCATACGTCCCATTTCGTTTAGCCAGAAGTCGAGCCAGATATATGGATCAACTTAACAAACACGTTAGACCAATACAACGCACTATAGCCCCATTACCAACAGTCAGAAAACCCGTACAGAATCTCCAACCAGAATATTTTGCCAAACTTCAGAGTAAGAAACATAGCCTACTCCAACAAATAAGTGAACTTCGCGCTAGACTACCATTCGACCCAGACACCACAGAACGATCCTTTACACTCCGCTTTCCAATGAGTGTCAACGAAATGAATAACATCAATCGAGAACTAATCGCTCTCAACAATAAACTTCAAGAAACAGAACGACTTCTAGCAACCTTTCCAGCGCAAGCCGAGAGTGCACCCCAGCAACAACAAACACCGTTTACACAGCCCCACCAAATCTCTGTGCAACCAGCACTTAGCCCCCTAGATGATATACTACCATTAACACTATAATCTAACCAAACTAACCAACAATAACCATAAAAACTGCATACACCACATAAGTATGCTATGCTTAATCTAAATAAACACCAAGCCATACTCACCAGTAACACAATTCAAAACTGCCTAGCCTAACTAACAAAAATATATGGCAAACTAAACCAAAATAAAAACATATCGATACTTACCAGTAGCACAATAATAACAAACCAAGAAAACTGCCTAGCCGAGTGGGTCAGCATATAGTGATGAAACATAATGATAAGAGCATCTCACGCTATCACTACCATTATCTCTGACAATGCTGACCCAAACCCCCCTGGCCTGTTCACCAATTAGAACCCCCCTAATAGCACTAACAAACAACCCAATACCAATACCAACTGCTCGACCTAAGTGAGCTTAAACAAAACCTAGCCAAGTCATACTGTGAGCCAAATAAAAGTGCCACATATGAATAAGTTGCTTAACCCACAGAAACCAAGCCACACTCACCAAGAAACAAATAAATATTAACTGCATACACCAACCACAAATGCCAATCACTAACACAACTAACACAACCAAGACAAGGCACCAATGCTTAGCACAAACAACAAATGCCAAACTCTAAGCCACACTCACCAGTGACACTACAGTCCCAACACCCCAAACCCGGGGGACTGGCCATAGAATGCAAATTCAAAAATAAATACTGCCTAGTCAAATGGATCAGCATAAAGTGAAGAAATATAATGATACAAGCACCTTGTGCTTCACTATCATTAACCCTGATCTTGCTGATCCAAACCCCATGGCCAATCCAATTACCCAATTTAAAACCACTAACTCAAACATTAACAATTATATAAATATTAACTGCCAAACCAAACAATGGCCAAATTAATAACAATCAAATACACAACCAAATTACACGGTGTATTAATACCATAATCCAATAGTCTATGCAAATATGCAACAAACTTCGAACTGCTGAACAAACTTAACCACCAAAATATCCAGCCAAAGCATATTGTGCACTTACAATTCGCACAAACTGCACTCCCAATTCTCAGTGCCAGAATTACCATATGACCAATTCCACTAACAATAATACTAACCCATTAATATGCAAGTCATTCAGTTTGTCAGAATAGAGACTGAGAAGAGACCCTAAAGTGTATGTTCTTAGACATGCAGACGACAACCAAGTTGCATATTAACGTTCATACCAGACAAACAAAAACAAACCCAATTTGCTCAATAGCAACAGGAGACCCATACACACCAAAAGTGACCCAAAATAACAATACAGCCATCCAATATTCGGATATATCACACCCCTAATAAATCTGCACCACCTAAATTCCAGTGCCTAGAACAGTCATATCAGACTTCTAAAAACTGCTTAGCTTGGGTATCTGGAGCTCTGTCCTTCTGGACATGTGTAAACCAGGTGAGTGAGCAGTTATAGATTAAAAACAGCACAACAATATCCCAGTGCCTAAACTGCTTTGCTTGGGTGCCTGAAGCTCTGCCCTTCTGGGTATGTGTAAACCAGGTGAGTGAGCAGTGATAAAGAATAAAATCTGCACAACCTCAGTGCCTTAACTGCTTTGCTTGGGTGCCTGGAGATCTGCCCTGCTGGGTATGTGTAAACCAGGTGAGTGAGCAGTGACCATGAAACCCCAAGAAAACAACGCTAACCGGCACAACTCCTATGCCAAACAGCTCAACAAACCTCAAAAAAACCCGAACTGTCCCACCAGACTTCAAAACTAATCCACAACTAATCACCAACCTGGCGCAAACACTAACCACAACTAACAACCTCAATATGCTCTACACTTCCAAGGCTAGCCACCAAAGCCACAATAGCGTATTGACCAACCACCAATAAAAACAATTCGTGCTTCACCCAGCACAACAAGCTCCAACCTGAGCAACACCTAAGCGCCAAAAACAAGAGCTATACCTAGCCATAATCTGCAGTACCAACAACTGCCTCCCAAGAAAACGACCGATTCCGCGTGGTCCGCTAAGCGGCGCAGTGCGGTAAACTTGTCCAGATCCAGCCATTACACGGATCTGGGACACCAGCCGTATGTACTGAGTAATAGACCAGTACATACTACAAAAAAAAAAAAAAAACATAAGTGCAGCTGCGTACGCTTTGATTTTTGGCGGCCACTGCTGACACTTTATGCACATACCTACTCAGTTTTTCTTAAAATTTATTTGCCATTTTCTGAATTACCAAAATAAGTACAGTTGTGATTAGGGCCTCTGGGGGTATAAGTCCGTCCGAAATTAAACAAATTACTTATCCCAATAAGTAAAGTGTTGACTGGTTAAACCTGTAGTAAGTCCAGCAATTAAAACGGACCAGATTAACAGCTCGGCCAAGTAGAGACAAATTATCACCCAATAACTGTATAGCCAAAGTAAATATGCCTCAAAGCCAGCACAAAGTTGCACCAACCACGCCTTCATTTTGAACTGCTCAGCCAACATGAGCCATCACTTTCACAGCCGATTTACATTGTGATCCAAGCAGCCAGTGTAGAAGACACCAATTTAATTACCAATACCTGCTCCACCAAGATGAGCCAAAAAGCAACTTAAGTTGCAAACTAGGCAAATATTTCATCGAAATATCGTACTGCCTGTGACAATAAGCACAAACTCATTACCAGTTCAACAGCTCCACCACGAGCCAAAGCAACCAAAACGCTATACAAACGCCATACTAACATTATTATTACAACAGCTCAGCCAACAAGAGCCAAAAAAAAAACTGCACAACCGACTTACACTGTGCCAAGCCAAAATAGTAATCTATTTCTCCCACCCAAGATCCAGCATACCAACGCTTGCAACTGTCCACAATCCCAATTTGGAATTACCGCATAAATAACCCAAAACAACACCAAGGAGTAGCTGATGATTTAGGGTCTCTGGGGGAATTTAGAAGTCCGTCCGAAATTAAACAAATTACTTATCCCAAAAGTATTGACCAGTTAAAACCTATCGTAAGTCCAGCGCTTAAACGGGCCAGATTAACAGCTCGGCCAACAAGAGACAAATTATCACCTAATGACTGCATAGCCAAAGTAAATATGCCACAAAGCCTGCACAAAGTTGCACCAACCACGCCTTCTAATCGCGTGAAACATACCCTACTCCAACAGATCAGTGAACTACGCGCTAGACTACCATTCGACCCAGACACCACAGAACGATCCTTTACACTCCGCTTTCCAATGAGTGTCAACGAAATGAATAACATCAATCGAGAACTAATCGCTCTCAACAATAAACTCCAAGAAACAGAACGACTACTAGCATCCTTTCCTGCGCAAGCTGAGAGTGCACCCCAGAAGCAACAAAAACCGCTTACACAGCCCCATCAAATCTCTGTGCAACCAGCACTTAGGCCCCTAGATGATATACTACCATTAACACTATAATCTAACCAATCTAACCAACAATAACCATAAAACTGCATACACCACATAAGTATGCTATGCTTAATCTATATAAACACCAAGCCATACTCACCAGTAATACAATCAAAACCGCCTAGCCTAATTAACAAATATATGGCAAACTAAACCAAAATAAAAACACATCATACTTACCAGTAGCACAACAATAACAAACCAAGAAAACTGCCTAGCCTAATGGGTCAGCATATAGTTATGAAATATAATGATAAGAGCATCTCACGCTATCACTATCATTATCTCTGACATTGCTGACCCAAACTCCATGGCCTGTTCACCAATCAGAACCCCACTAATAGCACTAACAAAGAACTCAACACCAACTGCTCGACCCAAGTGAGCCTAAACAAAACCTAGCCAAGTCATACTGTGAGCCAAATAAAAGTGCCACATATGAATAAGTTGCTTAGCCCACAGAAACCAAGCCACACTCACCAAGAAACACATAAATATTAACTGCATACACCAACCACAAATGCCAATCACTAACACAACCAAGACAAGGCACCAATGCTTAGCACAAACAACAAATGCCAAACTCTAAGCCACACTCACCAATGACACTATAGTCCCAACACCCCTAACCCGGGGGACTGGCCATAGAATGCAAATTCAAAAATAAACACTGCCTAGTCAAATGGATCAGCATAAAGTGAAGAAATATAATGATACAAGCACCTTGTGCTTCACTATCATTAACCCTGATCTTGCTGACCCAAACTCCATGGCCTGTTCACCAATCAGAACCCCACTAATAGCACTAACAAAGAACTCAACACCAACTGCTCGACCCAAGTGAGCCTAAACAAAACCTAGCCAAGTCATACTGTGAGCCAAATAAAAGTGCCACATATGAATAAGTTGCTTAGCCCACAGAAACCAAGCCACACTCACCAAGAAACAAATAAATATTAACTGCATACACCAACCACAAATGCCAACCACTAACACAACCAAGACAAGGCACCAATGCTTAGCACAAACAACAAATGCCAAACTCTAAGCCACACTCACCAATGACACTACAGTCCCAACACCCCAAACCCGGGGGACTGGCCATAGAATGCAAATTCTAAAAACCCAAAATACTGCCTAGTCAAATGGATCAGCATAAAGTGAAGAAATATAATGATACAAGCACCTTGTGCTTCACTATCATTAACCCTGATCTTGCTGATCCAAACCCCATGGCCAATCTAACCACTCAATCTAAAACCACTAACTCAAACATTAACAATTAAATAAATATCAACTGCCAAACCAAACAATGGCCAAATTAATAACAATCAAATACACAACCAAACTACACCGTGTATTAATACCATAATTCAATAGTCTATGCAAACATGCAACAATCTTCAACTGCTGAACAAACTTAACCACCAAAATATCCAGCCAAAGCATATTGTGCACTTACAATACGCACAAACTGCACTCCCAATTCCCAGTGCCAGAATTACCATATGACCAATTCC
>JAWNPB010000163.1:42500-45740 GCA_035045355.1 Drosophila lacicola
AGCTGGTTCCTTCCGAAGTTTCCCTCAGGATAGCTGGTGCATTTAACTGTTGTATAAAATAATCTTATCTGGTAAAGCGAATGATTAGAGGCCTTAGGGTCGAAACGATCTTAACCTATTCTCAAACTTTAAATGGGTAAGAACCTTAACTTTCTTGATATGAAGTTTAAGGTTATGATATAATGTGCCCAGTGGGCCACTTTTGGTAAGCAGAACTGGCGCTGTGGGATGAACCAAACGTAATGTTACGGTGCCCAAATTAACAACTCATACAGAAACCATGAAAGGCGTTGGTTGCTTAAAACAGCAGGACGGTGATCATGGAAGTCGAAATCCGCTAAGGAGTGTGTAACAACTCACCTGCCGAAGCAACTAGCCCTTAAAATGGATGGCGCTTAAGTTGTATACCTATACATTACCGCTAAAGTAGATGGTTTATATTACTTGTAATATAAATTTTGAAACTTTAGTGAGTAGGAAGGTACAATGGTGTGCATAGAAGTGTTTGGCGTAAGCCTGCATGGAGCCGCTATTGGTACAGATCTTGGTGGTAGTAGCAAATAATCGAATGAGACCTTGGAGGACTGAAGTGGAGAAGGGTTTCGTGTGAACAGTGGTTGATCACGAGTTAGTCGGTCCTAAGTTCAAGGCGAAAGCCGAAAATTTTCAAGTAAAGAAAAATCTAAATATATTTGTAATCTAACCGATTTTTATACACTTGAATAATTTTGAACGAAAGGGAATACGGTTCCAATTCCGTAACCTGTTGAGTATCCGTTTGTTATTAAATATGGGCCTCGTGCTCATCCTGGCAACAGGAACGACCATAAAGAAGCCGTCGAGAGGTATCGGAAGAGTTTTCTTTTCTGTTTTATAGCCGTACTACCATGGAAGTCTTTCGCAGAGAGATATGGTAGATGGGCTAGAAGAGCATGACATATACTGTTGTGTCGATATTTTCTCCTCGGACCTTGAAAATTTATGGTGGGGACACGCAAACTTCTCAACAGGCCGTACCAATATCCGCAGCTGGTCTCCAAGGTGAAGAGTCTCTAGTCGATAGAATAATGTAGGTAAGGGAAGTCGGCAAATTAGATCCGTAACTTCGGGATAAGGATTGGCTCTGAAGATTGAGATAGTCGGGCTTGATTGGGAAACAATAACATGGTTTATGTGCTCGTTCTGGGTAAATAAAGTTTCTATCATTTATGGTAGTTTCTTGTTCCCCGGATAGTTTAGTTACGTAGCCAATTGTGGAACTTTCTTGCTAAAATTTTTAAGAATACTAATTGGGCAACCAATTAGTTCTTTTAAATTATAACGATTATCAATTAACAATCAATTCAGAACTGGCACGGACTTGGGGAATCCGACTGTCTAATTAAAACAAAGCATTGTGATGGCCCTAGCGGGTGTTGACACAATGTGATTTCTGCCCAGTGCTCTGAATGTCAAAGTGAAGAAATTCAAGTAAGCGCGGGTCAACGGCGGGAGTAACTATGACTCTCTTAAGGTAGCCAAATGCCTCGTCATCTAATTAGTGACGCGCATGAATGGATTAACGAGATTCCTACTGTCCCTATCTACTATCTAGCGAAACCACAGCCAAGGGAACGGGCTTGGAATAATTAGCGGGGAAAGAAGACCCTTTTGAGCTTGACTCTAATCTGGCAGTGTAAGGAGACATAAGAGGTGTAGAATAAGTGGGAGATATTAGACTTCGGTTTGGTATCGACAATGAAATACCACTACTCTTATTGTTTCCTTACTTACTTGATTAAATGGAACGTGTATCATTTCCTAGCCATTATACGGATATAATTATTATGTCTTATGGTATTGGGTTTTGATGCAAGCTTCTTGATCAAAGTATCACGAGTTTGTTATATAATCGCAAACAAATTCTTTAATGAGAGAATGCATTTATGTATTATTGATTTAAAAATTTGGTATAACTCCAATTACTCAGGTATGATCCAATTCAAGGACATTGCCAGGTAGGGAGTTTGACTGGGGCGGTACATCTCTCAAATAATAACGGAGGTGTCCCAAGGCCAGCTCAGTGCGGACAGAAACCACACATAGAGCAAAAGGGCAAATGCTGACTTGATCTCGGTGTTCAGTACACACAGGGACAGCAAAAGCTCGGCCTATCGATCCTTTTGGTTTAAAGAGTTTTTAACAAGAGGTGTCAGAAAAGTTACCATAGGGATAACTGGCTTGTGGCGGCCAAGCGTTCATAGCGACGTCGCTTTTTGATCCTTCGATGTCGGCTCTTCCTATCATTGTGAAGCAAAATTCACCAAGCGTTGGATTGTTCACCCATGCAAGGGAACGTGAGCTGGGTTTAGACCGTCGTGAGACAGGTTAGTTTTACCCTACTAATGACAAAACGTTGTTGCGACAGCATTCCTGCGTAGTACGAGAGGAACCGCAGGTACGGACCAATGGCACAATACTTGTTCGAGCGAACAGTGGTATGACGCTACGTCCGTTGGATTATGCCTGAACGCCTCTAAGGTCGTATCCGTGCTGGACTGCAATGATAAATAAGGGGCAATTTGCATTGTATGGCTTCTAAACCATTAAAAGTTTTTAATTTATTTTATTAACGACAATGGATGTGATGCCAATGTTATTTATAACATAGTAAATTGGGAGGATCTTCGATCACCTGATGCCGCGCTAGTTATATTTTAAAACATTATTTAATACAATGACAAAGCCTAGAATCAATTGTAAACGACTTTTGTAACAGGCAAGGTGTTGTAAGTGGTTGAGCAGCTGCCATACTGCGATCCACTGAAGCTTATCCTTTGCTTGATGATTCGATAAAAAGCAACACTAGACGGATATAATTCGTATGATAGGGTTATACAATTCGCTTAAAATATATTATCAATTTAATTGTTATATATTTTTTGATGTATGTAGTATACCCAACTGTACGAATGTTCGTCTACGTTGCTTTCAATATGTTTGAAAAAACGCAAAACTAATATTGATCATTTAATGCTCAATATATAAATAAACAATACTGAAGGGGCAGTATTAAGATATATAAAACAAACACAATATATATATATATATATATACAATACTTAAGGCAATATTGATATATATATGAAAATATGGAATTGACGGATGGAATATATGAAAAATATATATACACAATACCAAAATTAAACCTTCAATTATTATTGAGGAAAACTTTGAACATTGAACAATATATATATATAT
>JAWNPB010000164.1:0-34529 GCA_035045355.1 Drosophila lacicola
AAATCATCGAAAAAAGTTTTATTTTCGAACAAACCTCGAATTTGAGAAAAACAAAAAATCATCAAAATAGGTTGACTTTACAAACAAATCGGGCTGTATTTTGCCGAGATATGGGCATTAAAAGATTTTCCAATGATGTGAATGATGTTTTTCATGCTATTTTGGAATATCTCGGCAAAATATTTTTCGATTTTTCAATAATATACCATTTGAAATCGTAAGGGAAGAACTATCGATTGCCAATTAAATTAAAATAGAAAGTTTAATAAAATTAAATCTATTTTTCACCGTTTTTCTTCAAACTCAGTTTACAGAATTGCCTATAATAATTATAATGAAAAAATGTTGATTTTTTGACAATCGAGGTTTTTGATCATTAGTTTATTCGTTTATATTATCGGCTTGTAATTGTAAATCTAGGGGTAAATTGGTCTGCTTAAAAGTAAACATCTCATATTATTGATACAATATATGCTTCAGTTGTCGTAATGGTAGGAAGGATATTTCAGTTATATTTTGGAGAAGATTAACATTTTGCCTATTGCCGATTACGTTTGCTGTGATTTGTTAGTCTCAATTAATTCTGTTGAAAATGACATACACATCTGATTAATACATATAATTGTAACCTAAACCTACATTAATAGCCATTTACAAGTTGCACAATACTGCACTTTAGAAAAATTCATTTATTCTGGGGGTTTCACATTTGCTTAGCTACGCGATAGTTTGGTTGGTTGGGCACTTACAAAATAATAATTTCAATTTATCTAAATTGCAATTTACGATTAAGGCATTATTATTTCAAATCCAATCTCCGCTGACATTTAAATCTATTGCCCACTCGCCTCACAGCAATTGTGGTCGAGTATTAAATGAAATCAATTTTAAAAAAATTTACAATTACATACGATTTGATTAGGCTATAATAAAGTTAAATTGTTTTTAGTTGGAGCTTGTTTTCCGGGCAAATGGCCCGAATGCTCTGTGGTTAATTAATTCAATTAATTAAATATTTTCTCTTAATTGCGTACATAGAACTTATCCTATATGTTTTCACATATATATATATATTCAATAAATATTCAATTTTTCTGTTCTGTAGTTTCCCTCAAACTGAGTTAATCAAATATAGCTTAGTGGTTGTGTGTTTGTATCTTGACATATGTATATGTACCTGTTTGGAATTCAAAGTAATGTCTTTGAGGTGGGCCTTGATTTAAATTTAATCGCATCCTCTTTAAAATATAATCGATAAAACTTTGGTTTCTTCGCTCTTAACTTATCACTTTGGAATGCCAGATGAGGCGTAGGGAAATAGATGAAATAATATATTATTTGATATATTAGCTGGGAGCAATTATATAAAGGGAATCCATAAGTTACGATCAGATGTTCATTCAGGTGAGTCCGATGATGCGGATATGCCACCCAGACTGCAGGCGCCCATGCTGCCGCTGGCTGCCACTCCAATGTCGCTGATGCTCTTCACCCGGCGACTATTCTGCTCGTACAGCAGGTGGCTGTCCAGCCCGTTGGGGTCTAGGATGCTGCCAACAGGCGGGGCACTCACACGATGACCGGGTGGACCGTAATTGGAGCTGCCTGAGCTTGGTGGCGGCGGGGGCGGTGCGGTTGTGGGTGGCGGTAGAAAATGATGGGGGGATGATGGTGATGCGACTGCATTTGTTGCGGACCTATGGTAGCGTATATTCCTCCACCGCCGCCGCCCTCGCTGCTGCTGTACGATGGCGTTGGGGAGGTGGAGTTTCCGAAGGAGCTGCGATCGCCGGCGCGATGGGGTTTGCTGTTGAACCGAAAGGCTTTTGAAAGAGAGCTCTGAAAATTGTAGGGGGACCCATTAGAAGAGAACTTGCATTCGAATTATTATAGTTCCCATTACCTGAGATCCTTTCCATGCCGAAATCTGCAAGGTAGAAGAGACGAAAAAATAAAATCAAATAATTTTTATTAGTTTTGAATTCGTTTAAAAATTGATAACCAGCAGGATTCAAACCCAACCAATTTCCCAACCAATGTCAATTATTTAAATTGCCAACACCTTTGGCCAGTTGCATTTGACATTTATCTGCGATTTGCCGTGAAGCTTCTGGTGTCAGGTATTTTTTTCTTTTCATATTAAAAATGGTTAATTAGTAGTCAAAAGTCAAACAAACGGGCTCTTTTATCGAATAAAAGAGCGCAATTTAAACAATTTATATTTATTTTAATTAATTTTCATATTTGGTGCACTTTACAAAATGCTCATTAATTGTTACTTACTTGCAATAACTACGCATTGTGTACGAGTATATTATATATATTTTTTTATTTTATATATATTCATAGCTCTCGGGCTGTTCTGTATGTATCGTTTGTTTTTTTCGCACTTCATTTATTATTGATGTATATAATGCATGATTAAATGTGAACTTTGTAACGTGTTTAAATGGTAGCCTTTTTTAAATACTATATGTGCGCTTTGCAACACTGAAAATGATTAATACACTGTCTTATAACACTTAAACACGTTATACCGTTATAATATATTCTAAATAATTGAACTAGCTAATGCAAAACATTCCTTCAAGATCTTTTTTATAAAACCAAATCACACTCCATGCATTTTTTTATTCAACTCACTTTCATATAATTTTACCAAAAAAAGAGAGCTGAAAATGTATTTAAATTTCATGTTACATATTTCAGCTCGCTTAAAAGCTTATTTATTATTAATCAATTGAATATCTCTTAAATGTTGATGCTACGTATGCTTTGACTTGGTGAATTTACGGATCCACACAATTTCAATAAACATGCTAATTTATTGGAAATTGCTGAGAAATATTATTCAAGAAAATGAAATGCTCATCCTTACAAAAATGTATGTTTATATATATTTAAAAATTTATATTAGTTTCTCTTATTTTTGTTCAACTCTGAAGCGAAATTTTAGTTTAGTTTGTTTTAGTACTAAGTACTCTAAGTGTCGAAACATCGTTGTACTGTGTGCTCAAAGTACTTTTGAGAAGTGGCCATTTGTCTGTCGTATGTTGTTTGTGGTAAGGTAAATAAAAAGTTGGAAAAAAACACACTCTAATATGATCCTTGACATTCTACACAAGTACTGAAAGCGATAAGTTTAAGTTTATAGTTTATAGAGGCATAGACACACACAAATAAATATAAATATATATAGAGAGAGAGAGAGAGATATAGAGAGAGACAACAAAAGCTTCACGTCAAATGAGGCTAAGATAAATACAGAGGCAGAAACTTGATCGTTTTTATTTCCGTTCTGATATTTGTATTCAATTTTCGTAAGACATTTAGTTTTTCCAATTGACTTTCGTGTGTGCAGACAATATAGCGCTAGATACATATAGATGTATGTTTGTTTGTATGGTTATGGTTAGGCTGGAGTTCGACTTACCCGCAAGTTGCCACTCGATCGCCGATCTGTTGTGGCATAGTGCTGCAGTCCGCCGGGTCCAGTTAGGGGCACTATGCCGCAACCGGAACGAATGCCTTGACCCAAAGTTGCTCTACACAACAAACATTGCAATACAACCGGATTGTTTTCGTTTAGGTTTGTGTGTGTGTGTGTGTTTGGTTGTGGGCGTAGGCGTGTGTGTGTGTGTGTGTGTGGGAGTGGGTGGGTGTTTATATATGTTTGTGCATGTGGAGAATTTAGTTGCATTTGGCACAAATGAATAGTAGACACAAAACGGGGCAGGCACAGACAGAGGCAGAAACAGAGGCAGAGGCATAGACAGGCAGGCAAGCACACGCACACACACACACACAGATGCCAAAAGTGATGTTGTTGTTGTAGCAGTTGTAGTCGTATGGTTGTTGTTGTTGTGGTAGTGTTGTATAATGCATTATTGTAAACAATCAAGACACAAGGATAGCAACAACAAGCCGTTGATTTAGTATACAATTGAATTGAGGATTATACCAAATTGAAAGAAATAGTATATATGAAAATATAGAAAGTAGAAAAGAAACAGGACAAAGACAAAAACGGTTAATAATATTGAGAAATTTGTGTGTATCGATATTGGTATTTGTATTTTTGCATAATTGACTACTTGTAGCGTAAACAACAAAATTATGGCTAAGATATATATGTTATTATTATAAGAGAGATGATGTGGGGCCCCGAAATTATAAAGTTTGCACAAATACTAGAATAAAATATGAAATAAATTTGGCAGAAGCATTGCTTCATTCACATCAAAACATATTTGTATGTGGAGTAGATGGACAACGAGTAGACAAACGAAAAATCTACTTAAACATAGACACATACTTAGACAAAGTGTGCTAATTTTTACTCGAAAATCACTTGAGTTTTACTTACAATTGACATTGCATTGACTTGGCAATTAATATCTAGGATATTGGGTTTTTGGGATTTGGATGGGGTTGTGTTTAAAGTAAACGAAAACTAAGAGATATGAACTACGACTAAATATCATTTCGAAATGTGGTCGGCGGCATTTGAAGGCGCACAAAAGTAGGCAACACTGAGAAGAAAACAAGCTAATGTATGTATATGTATGTATATATATATATGTATATGTATTGGTGGTTCGGGTGTGAATGCACAATGTACATATATGTAAGTATGCATGTTTGTATGTTTAATCGGAAAATCTACCAAATCTTTTCGCAGATAATCCAATTTGAATAATATGTAAGTATAATGTTCAGTTTATGTATCTGTATCTGTATCTGTATCACAGTGGACGGCTGTCCACATTAGTTACACGGGCAATTGAGCCCAGTTTATGTTTTCACATATATCTATATAAATAGTTGCTAGAAGAATGCTTTATTACACATTTAATGTCTGCTGTGTTTCGTTTTTTTTGTATCTGTTCTATGCATAATATGTTTTGGCTATAGATTAATACATATTTATATATAAAACTAGAAACGAATCGCGTTCGCTACTTAAAGATTTGCTACCCAAATTTACGCTGGCCCTCTATACCTAAACACACATCTATGTTGTCTCCAATATCTGTGCGGATCTCTTATACTTGGAATGCAAATAACATCAATACAAAGAATTATATTTACGCTTTAATAGATCTATTCGACTCGCGTGAGTTTCAATTGTGTCGCGTTTTTACTTTTGCGGCTGTGGTGTTTCGCTTAAATGCAAAGATTTCAGTTGTGTAATACCTATCATATATATATATACTATATATATATACTATATATTTGCATGTAAGTGTTAAACGTGTTAAGCTGCTTAAGGATAGCTGAAAAGCGTACACCGATTTCGCGACCCGATTTGCACTAAGTATTTATATTGTAATATGGACATATCGATAATGCAAAGCTCTTCAGATTTTCGATATGTGATTTACTGGAATTTCACTCTAATTTGCTTTTTTTCTCTGTTATTTTCGGTTGAGTCTTGAGTATCGGGGTGGGGTTTTGTCTGATTACAAGTCCTACGAGTTATTTCGTTGCTTATGCATAAATATTCAATTTCTTTGCTATGCTAAGTAAGTGTTTAATTATGTTGATTTGATTAGCGCTGTGCTCCAATTATTGTTCTCTTCCTAGAATTACCAATCAGCTTAGCTAAATACATTATTAAATATTGAATCGAGTTGAATCCCATCGAGTTACAATTGATTACAAATACACACAATTTTTTTGCCACTGGCATTATGAGAATAACTTTTGTGATTTCGATTTCGATTTGAATTTTGATTTTGTTTTTGTTTTTTATTTTGATTTTGATTTAATGGCCCTGCAATTTGGCCAATTGCCGGGAGTTTTCCATTTGAAATTCTTCCATTTGACAGTATATTATGTATCTGCATTGGGCAAAGTAGAAAATATGTAGATATCGCGAGAGATGTTGGAAGAGAAAAGAGAGAAAAATAAGGCACAAGCCAATTAGTGCGTTTTGACGGCATTTCAGACATGCTCTAAAACACGCACACAAACACGCCACATATGCATGTATGTAATTATATATATATCTCTATATAAGCATATAATACATACACACAGGTACTCTTATGATGTACGAGAAGACAGATATAGTTAGATGATGAGTGCAGCTACACATAGTATATGGAATCGTATGACGGCGCATGAATACAGTTTATAGACGAGAGTATGGATTGTCTTCAGTCAACAACTACAACAACAATCAGGACACTTAAACGCGTCTCTGGACTATTTCCACACTGGATTACTGGATGATTGATAGAGCTGATAGAGCAGGCTGAGCTTAAAGTGATGATATGTACGAGAATATATGCAAAGCCGTTTAAAATCAAGAAAAGCGTCTCTAATGCTTGTGTCTGTGTATATGTGTGTGTGTGTGTGTTGGATGAAGTGAATAATGAAGAAGAAGAAGCACACATATACAATGTAAATATATATAATAAATACTGGCACGCTACTTTCCTTTTTAGGAAACAATTTCTTCCCTTTAGAATCAGTAATAATAATTAATATCTCTTGTAGGTCCGAAATACGATGTTAATATTTCATAAATTCTAGCAATCTTCTGTTCATTCAATTTTTAAAATATTTCCTATGTTAATTATTTATAAACAATCCCAATGATTAGCTAAATCCGATTTTGCAATTAACAATATTTGAACTAAATTAACATTAACTGTCATTTTACCATCAACATTAACATTAGCATTAACACTGACATTAAAGTTAACATTAATATTAACGTCAACATTAACATAAACATCTACATTAATGTTAGATAGTTAAGGCTAGATGGGAACAAAGCTCAGGTGGATCTGAGCATCCAATTAATGTTGGATTCAACCTAAACCTTTTCCAAAAATATATTTAAAAATAATTACTCAACATTAATACGCTGCCCTAGTTCAAACTAGCATACTAATTGGACAAAAGCAGTTCCCTGATAAAATTGAATATCAATGTAAAGCAGATGATACCGATGATGATGATGATGATGATGATGATGGGAATGATGGGGATGTTGTTGTTTATGATGGACCATGCAAAAATGATGAGACGAACAAAATAAATGAAATAATGAGCACAATAGCAATAAACAAATCAAATTACAAGCATGTACGATTATGTAATCGACAATGGGAGAAATTGCAAAGTAGAAAGAACCCAATCAAATGTGAACGAAACAATAGAAATTCTAATCGAATGGGTACAGTAATCAAAACGCTGTTTAACGCTACATACATACTTATGTATACAGATTGGGCAGAGAGTTGTCTCGGTATCGAAATCGACAACCGAAACCAGGGTTACGTAAGGGACACACACACACACACACACTAATCATGTGAATGTGAATGGTGGCGGGGGCGGGGCGGGGCGGGGCAGACACTCACCTTGCGGGCAGGATGAGGGCATCGAATTCCGTATTAAGATGGCGTCGTATTATGTTCTTTGATGGGGGAATGCCCAGCGCCGTAGCCATGGTATCGCCCGAAAAGGATGGCTCCAGCACAACAAGTCCGCCATGGACGCCGCTGTCTGCAAATGGAACCGGACACAAGGGCTCAATTCAGTATATTTCAATTGAAACTCAACACTGAAGTGCTTTAATGGCACATTATCATTATCCCATATAGGCAACTGATATCCACTTGGAGTACAACGAACTCACCCTTCAGGTTGTCGGCGTACTCGCCCAGGTCAATGGAGCGCACCCAGCGTATGAAGCGTTGGTTAGTCCAGACAATGGGATCCGTATCGACAGTCTCCGATTGCACCCGTCGCATGGCCAGCGTCTGACGGTCATATTTGACAATGCGCAACACGTGAATGCCTAAGGGCAGGAGAGAAGCCAAGATATTAGCTGTCAGTTGGGCATAACCCAGCCAAAGGCTGATGCTGCAAATGCATACCATGTACTATGCTGGCCTGATGGAATTTTCGCGTCACACCGAGAAACTTTTCCAGCTCCTTCTTGGATAGGGTGTCCAGCATGCGGGCATCAACCAGAGACTGCAGGAAGGGCTCAGCGTACTGCGGCAGTCCGATATCCGGCAGCCACTCGGTGGCAACCCAAGTGTGGCCCAGCTGTGTGATCAGTGGATAACGCACCAGCTCCGGACGTCGCTGCTCCTCAATGGCCAGGCGCAACTTCTTGCGATGCATGGGATGACCCAAGCCCAAGCCGGCCTCGAGCTCAACGTCGTTCAGCTCGAGCAGCACCTTGCCGCTCTTCACGTTCTCCGCACAGCGTGCGCTATATTGTGGCATGCCCAGTGCCACCTCCAGCCAGGCCAGCACCTGCGTGGCCCGCCAGCGTTCTATGGGCAGCTGGGAGGCCTCACGCAGCAGTCGCAGCTTTTCGGCATAGCCCTCCTCGGAGAGCGGATTCCATGAGTAGTCGCTGTACTCGGTCACTCCATCGGCGGACATGGCCTTGCTCTTGTTGCGGGACCGTGCAAAGACACGCGAGATGCTGCCCCAAGTGCCGCCACGCCCATTTCGTGCGCCCAACGGTCCGCTTTTGTTGCCAAACTTGCGCGTTATGGCGCCAGCGCCGCCTGGTCCCTCGGCATCCGGCGAGAGCTGCTCCACGGATCTGAAGGGAAGAAATTATACATAGTACATACTGAAAGACTTTTTGTAGTGTAAAATTACCTGGAATAGGCGCCCGAGTTCAGAGGCGAGAGTGTAGGACTGCGTTCCTTGGGTGTGCCAACTGAAAGATAAGAAGAATAGAGTGAAGTTAGTTGATTGAGCGGAAAAGTTAAGAAAAACTCTCGACTACTCACATTGGTACATGTTCTGGCTGGAGACTAGAGAGATGCTGTCCGGATCGACGGTGATGCAGGGCCCGTTGTCGCAGGTGCCGTCGCTGAAGTTGAGCTCCCCGCCGGTGCTCTCGCGATCGCTGCTATTCCGTAGGCCCGAGTCATTGGAGCAGGAATTGCGATCGCCGACTGTGGCGCCGGAGCCACCACTGAGGCTGCCGCTAAACGCCGACAATGAGTTGGAGTTGCCGCGGCCACTGTCTTCGGTAGTGCCACGCAGGCCGCTCAGGTTGCCCGCGAGACCCGAACCGCCGGCCATCTGGCTGAGCATGCCGGACGCGGCCGATGGTGGCGTCAGCGGCGCAAACGAATGCAGGCTCTCCTGGTCGGATAGGCAGCCCGTCAGCTGGCGTCGCGCCTCTTGCAGCTGCTCCTGCAGCCGCTGCAGCTGCAGGTCGCGCGCCGATAGCTGCTGGGCCAGTGCGAGCGAGCGCTCGGCCTCGTCGCGCGCCTGCTTCAGCAGCTGGAAGCGCTCACGGTCCCGATCGCCCGAGATCTTGGCATTGGTTGACTCTGTTTCGCGCACACGCTCCTGATAGTTGCGTATAAAGTCGCGCAACTCCTGCTCCTTCTCCTGCAGCGAGGCGCACAACTGTTTCACCTGGCCCAAGAGATCGGATTTGTCGGTGCGCAGTTTCTTACGCTCCAGCCGCATGGTCAGCAACTGGTTCTTCACGCTGCGCAGCTCCGTTTCCAGCCGTTCAACGCGCTCCTGCGACACAGATGGCTGGGCTGCATCCAGGTCGGCGGCGCCTGGTTCGGCACCGCCTACGGCTCCGTCCGTCGAATGCTCGAGCAGCCGGCGCAGACGCAGCAGCTCCGCATTCAAGCGTTCGTTCTCGTCGCGCAGCTTCATGGCCGTCTCTGCAAGAGAACGTTGGGTTTTAGATGAGTGTGTGGCCAGCCAGCTGGCCGGGTTGAGTGCCGCGCTAAGCTCAAGCCGTGGAAAAGCGGGGACGGTGTCGTTGTCGATGATGCTACGCGTTAGTTAGCAGCTAGCCCCATGGCTCCCATAGCTACCTTTTATCTATATGCCAGGCGTTCTACTACAGGCTCCCACAGAACCCATCACCCCGCCAACACTTCCAGCTGACATGTAGCCCAGTCAGCTGCCCATTACTTTGCATGCCGAATCTCTAAACACAGAACTACGAACGAGCAAAACTAAAGAGTGCAGTGTGGGAGCAGGAAAAGTTATCCGTTTAAACAGAAAACAAGTTAAATGGGCTAGGTCAAGGATCAATCTGGACAAATTCCGAACGGGTGGCCAGAGGATGGGATTGCGGAAAGGGGACTGAGTGTGTGAGTAGGGCATGCGGGTTAAATGTTAATGCGAGTGCTGATAGGACGTCTGCTGTGCTCCAATTAAAAGTACAGAGCGGAAATGGCAGATGAAAAGTGAGGAAAACGCAAGATTGAAATGGCGAATGGCGAATGGCGAATGGGGAATGGCTTTAGTACGGGTGCGGGTGCAAGAGTACGAGTCTCGGATCGACTTACCTGGACGAAATATGAACTTTGACTCATCATTGCGATTGCCATCAGGAATGCTGTTCGAGTTTATGTGGTGGCTTGTGCTGGTTGCCTCTAGCATGAGCAACGCGGCGGATGCAGCCGATGTCGGGGAGCAGGACGTTGAGGATGCCAATGGCTTCGGCATGGCCGTGGGCATGGGCACGGGCTTTGCCGTTGCGGATTTTACTTTCATTGTCTTCGATATGTTAGGTAATGACTCTGCGCCGGCCGCTGCCAGCTCCGGTTCCATTAATTTCACAATCGAGCAAACATCATTCGCATTTCGCTTGTCGACTGCAGTTATATTGTTGTGTATTGAGTATTTCCCCCCAAATACACACCAAACGGGGCAATTCAATCGAATTCGTGATTTTCGTCAATAAGTGGGTTGAGTGTCCAAATGGATGGGGGGTTGGGGGGGGGGTGTTAACAAAATAAATAACAACAGTAATAACAACAGCAACAGCAACGATTTAAGCACATCATGTTAATGTAAATGTTAATGTTAATGTTAATGTTAATGATTATGTTAGGGATTATTATGTTTAAGATTATGTAGGAGGGCTAACACAATGGAGTTGCGTATGTGTATGTGAGTGCCTGGTTTGATTGGATCTTTGATTTGGATTAGACGCACACACACGTACACACTCACACACACACACACACACTCCCACACACACAGGGAAATGGAACGTGCAGGTTTCTATTTGATTTTGAATAGCTAAATACAATGTGAAAACCAAATGCCATCCGAAGTACTTAAACATACTTATAAAGGATATTCAATAAACATAAAATGTATATACAACAATCAATATGCATTTTGATTTTTCAACATTTAACTAAAATACGTAATGACATTTATATCATATTTTATTATAGTAATTGGAGATGAATTCGATTTGACTTTTTTTCAGGGCATTCACATTAAATGAGTTTCAAACTCATTCATGTGTATATTTTACTTAAATCGTTGGTACACACATATATTTTATTATTATTTATTCATTCTGTTCTATTTGCACGTTTTTTCCTAGTAATTTGTTATTAAAGGCCAAACTATAAATCCGAATTAAAAAATTTGGGAAAATAAATTCGCGGAAATCCACAAATTATATATATTTTTTATTATAAAAGAAGTCACAATAACTGCCGGCAATCATTTATAAATACCCATAACCTAATCAGATCTAGTCAGGTTGAAAAAATATCACATTGCATAAGGTTTTTATAGACTTGCATAGGATATTTTTGCATAACTTTCTCATGAAATTTGTGACGCATTATGGAAGATATTTATATATGAAATATCGAAGACTGAGTCGTGTTTGGAGACTATTTAAAAAAGAGATTTAAAATTTGTAACAGGCCGCATTTATGTAAAGGAATTTTAGACCAGATTAAAGTTAGGACTTTACTGAACCCGGTTTTCCCTTAAATTCGTAAATTTGTTCTCTCAGATCAGGTTTTTATAATTGTGTAATAAATGGAATAGTCGTAGAGATAAATTGAATACCAATTTGTTAAATCGGAATTAATAAGAGCTGATGACAGCCAATTTGTCTTGCACCAAAATTCTCGTATACCATACGCAGATTAAGAATGTTTTACTTCATGTGTTTGTTGGGCTCGAATGTAGAGGTAATCCGAAGGTGTGTTAAGGAAATCTCATAGTGTACCTTAAGCTTAAAGTATTTCAAACGGTTTACTTTAAGTATTTTAAGTTTAAAGTCTTTACCTTCTTTGATTGGATGAAATCCACTTTAACAAGTCTAATATTGAATATCTAACTCTTTAACCCAAAAGGAAACAACCTTTTCTTGACTATCATGTTTTTGAATCTATTTTAAATAAGGATAGCTCTGAGTCAACCCGTGTCTAGTCAGTTGCAGCCACATCAAGATGTGGCAAATTTGAGGGCTATGCTAATGCGACCGCATCAGATAGGGATGTGCATCTCGTCTGGCAGCGTGATTTGCGATTCCCTGCAGCTCGATTGCCATTCGACAACAGCTGCCGCAATCTCGATTCTAATCCTGATGACAGCAGGTCGGCTCCGCGTCTCTGTAGCTGAATCCATCAGAGCGGCCGGTGCAGCGCTTCGTTACGTTTTGTGCCGGTGCCATTAAAGCGGCTGAGGGGAGCCCTTGCTGCTATCATTTTTGAGAGTTTTGCCGGGTATGCGAATTGCCATCTCTTTGCCACACCCCAACATAATCTGGACCCCAACTGCACTTTGGCTCGTTTTTGCTGGCCGCCTCATTTGCAAATCCAGCTGCGGACCCATTGCCGTTCCTAATTCGAGTAAGTAAGAGATTTGCGTTTGTCATCTTCTCATGTGCCCGTTGCCCGAGTTTTCCCCATTTGTTTTCTGCCACATTTGCCACTGCCCGGCCTCGACTTGGTTGCAGTGCGATTTTAATTTTAATTTTAGGACTAACAACAGCAGAAAGTGTCCAGTGAAGGCAGCTCAACGTATCCTGCTCAATATCAGATGCAAAAACTTTGCAACTGTCTGTAGCGTATGCAAAAATACCTATGTAAATTCATTTTCCGAATTTTTAATGCAACAGGCTCAAGTCCATTTTAGCCCAAACTGCTTTACACAGTTGTTTTCATTTGCCTCTCGTAAATCATAATCGAAAAGCAATTCCAACTACAAGGCATACACGAAATATGCCTAAATGGTATTCCTGTAATGGAAACCCATTTATTATGGTACCTGTTTTCGATATGTGCTCAACGTAAACAAAGTTTCTTTTCGGTAAGAATAACCAAAGTGAATGGTATAATTAAGATGGGAGCGGGAGCTAGGAACAAGCAAGAATGCTCTGGTCGGGAGTGCCAGACTGGGAGGTACCCTATACCCAACGTCAAGCTTTCTTTGCTTTTCTTTCCTTAATTTAAAATATGTATGGGAGCGGCCCTCTCGATTAACTTCGGTGCATAAAGTCCGATCTTTATGAAATTCGTAGGGCGTGAAAATGACATATTAAAGTGCATATGCACTAAAGCGCATGGCTGTACCTTTAATAATGAGTTATTTCCCATTTTGGTTAGAATAAGAGGTATCCAAAAAGTTAAGTTTTAATTTATATATGCTATACGAGAACCTATATTGGTAAAACTAGCTCTGATAATTTTCGATCTTTGTTTAAAGATAAGGGATTCGACATCGATAAAGAAAAAGGATAAATTATAGAAGAATATATATTAACAATATTTAGATCTCGACACAATTAACTCATTTTGTTGTCCTGATCAAAATTATATATATAATTAATGGGTTTGGCAATGAATCCTGCTGCCTGTTACATTTGCACAAAAAACATCCTACCCTCTTTACCCATTTGCCAGGGTACAGGACATACAATTAAAGTACATATATGAAGAATTTAAATTGTTGTTTGTGTGGCAGACAGTGTAACAAAAGAGGACAATTTGTGACTATGGTTTATGGTCGTTCCCGTGCTGGGTCGCACATATATATATATATATACATATATGCATGTGTACTATATATATACGCATGTGTGCACATGTAAGTGCTTTAAGCCCCATCCAGGTGCAGCTGAGCTAATTGCGCCCACTCACATACCCACTCAGCTGAAATGTTATAGAAATGCTTGTGGCGCGGGGCGGGCTGGCACTTACCGGCGTTCAGCTGGCTGCCGCTTGCGTTGACCTGGGCCAAGTGACCGGCGGCAATCAAATTTGAGTTATTCGCATGGATCATGGCTGCCGTGGATATTGTGGTGCCGGAGTTGGCGCTGCTGCCATTCACTAATTGCGACTGTGGTTGCCCAATCCCAATCCCAATCACCGCGGCCTGTGCTTGTCCCAATGTGTCGCCCTTGGCGGCCAGGCGATTCTGGTTGTCGATGGTCATGGGTGGCGTGAGCGTCTGATTGCTCCCATTCGAGCTGGCCGGGGAGCTGCTGCTATCGGAGGCGCACGCGGAGGCGGAGGGTGTCAGTTCCCGTTTGCCTGCCAGTAGGCTGGGCTGCTTTAATGTCGGTGGCGCTCCGCCAGCCGTTGATGTCGAGGAGGCGATGACACCACCGCCAGACGCCTGGCTGATGCAGCTGCTGCTGCTGTTGTCCAGGGAAAGCACCGGCTTAACGGGCTTGTTGTTGTTGACGGACTTCTCTTTGAGCGCGCCCACACTCGAGTCCAGCGACTTGACAATTTTCTGCAATGTTGGACAAGCGTTTAATGAATGCAAGCACTTCAATTAGCCAGCGTCTATGCATAAATAGGATAGTAGAGATGTTCAAAAATAGTGAGACAGAAAGAGAGAGAGAGAGGGGGATAGAGGCTGATGTTGTAGACGTGAGCTCAGTCGGAGTCCGAAGTCAATTAGTCAATGAAAATGTGTGAGCGGGGGGTAAATTGAAAAATTTGAAAGTGGAAATGTGCCAAAACTTTTGCAAGCATAAAGTATAAGCATGTGAAAGTGGAACAGCGCTGAATGGCGAGTGGCATGCAAATTGTATGTTGACCCCTAACCCTATCCCAAGCCCCCCCAAATAACCCGGCTACCACCAGCGGCGCTAACAAGCAAATGAATGAGGCCCAATTAGGTTAAACATCAAGTGAATGTGGGGGTTTTTTTTGTGGATGTTTTTGTTGTTGTTGTTGTTGTAGCGGGGCTGGGGCATGCAGGGTTGGCACTTGGATTGGTTGTGTTGTACTTGGTGTACTTACGGATTCGCCGAGCTTGTGCAGCGAGGCATTTATGCGATCCGGATTGCGTGGCGGCGGCTCTGGTGGCTCTGATGCGGCCATGGTTGGTCCGGCAGCAAGACCGTTTATTTGCATACCTCACACACAACTGAAGAGCTCCCAGTGCCACAACTGAAGAGCCAGAGCCAGAACCAGTGCCTGTGTCTGTCCCAGTCGCAGTCGCTCTATGCTAGTTGCTAGTTGCCCAGATATTGAATACGAATGTACAAGTGTGCTGCGCCCGACCGCAAGTATTTCAACTGCCACAATTTGCACCATGCGCAGCCCGCTCTAACATTCTGACTACCATTACAAACAGACCCGAGGAAATACGTACACAGACTGAGGGGGAGAGAGAGAGAGACACACACCCGATATGCCGCAGATGTTGGCTGCTGATTCCGATGATTCCGACGATGATGATGATGACGATGTCTTCCTCTGTCCCAGTTCGAGTCCTTGCTTTTAATCCTTTAATTGCTCAACTTTTCGTTTGATTTTCTTTTTTAGTCGCCGTCGACTTCGAATGCATCTGTAAATAAATGAAGAGGCTTTATTGAGCAATTTATTTCCATAAGCTGCGAGCTCTTATTATATATCTACCATAAATACATATACAGAGGAAGGCATTTTAAGTGATTTATATATTAAATATTTTTCAATGAACTAAAGAAAGTTGGAATTTAACCTACAAATTTACGATGCGAAACAAACAAATCTCCAAAGCTCTCCAAAAGCGAAACGTACAAGGCATCGATATGTCGATACTTGTGACCTTACAGTATCGATACTACTGAGTTACTGCCGCACACAACTATCTATTGTATTACCTGAAGGTTCCTCGAACATCCTAAGTACTATTCGAGGACAATTTGAGGGTATCTACCTTAGTCGATTATCGCTCAAAACTCTTTTCGTACCCTTTTTACTGCTGGCTGTAAACACTTTATCGCAGTCGGACCTTATATGTGTGTGGGTATAGATGTAATCCACTGCTCATAACATCGGTTTTGAGTTGTTTCCACTTTTCTATGCATCCAGTTGCGTGTCAGGAGTCGGTTTTACTGCACTGCGTCCGGAAAATAGTAAATGTAAAAGCAGAACGCTTGTAATAGAAACGGTAATGGGTACCGCCAAATGGGTTAGGGTTAGATGGAAGCATACAGAAGTGTTGATTTAGTACATATATATTATGTAAAGTGCTTTCCAGAAATAATTTACGGTTGAGCAATTTCAGTTTTATGCACACGTTGTTCGGAGCCTTAACTATCAGTTTTTGCCCCCATTTTATGACCGCAGCTTGAGTATTTTACAAAATCGGCGAAAAGTTATGTTTTCATTAATATTTTTCATGTGTTAACTTTAACTTTGCGACTGTGAAGCATTAACCTAACTTTGCCCCATACAATAATGGCTCGCTACTTTCGAAAAGCCGATCGAATGAATAACAAAAAGTTTCGTTCAACAGTTTTCCAATAATTGTGTTGCATATAAATATCTTTAAGCAGACCGACAGATGTGGATAAAAAGATATATGCAATCGTATATAGCTTGTTTTTACCTCTTTCCAAACGTGTTTACATTTTAAAATTACTTAACAGCAGATATAATAAAAATATATACAACTTCGAATGAAATTTTTGTAAGTGCCTTCGTTTATATTCGGTGGTGAATTCTCTCTGAATTCAGATTTTAATCCGATTTAGCCAAAGGAACAAAAAACAGACCATGAATGGTGTCCAGTTTCCGTTAATCTTTTTTTGGTTGAGGTAAGAAAAAATGTTCACAAATAGCCGGCTTAGTAGCGTCCTCATATGCTGGCGACTGTCCAGCGGGCGGTGTTCAACCGGAAAGAGTTCTATCTCTGCTGCACCTTGACTCGAAACCGCAAACATATGGCTGGGATATGAGAATAACCTGACCACAGGCACACATGCAGCACAGCTGCAAGTGAAGTCAAGCTGGGGATTCCCACTGCCTCAAATGGGACTAATGTGTTTTATGGTGGTGAGCTGTCGGAGTGGGCGTCCACTCCCTGCTGGAGGCGCAGGAGTGGGGTGGAGTGAGCGGCGTTTGCATGTGGCAAAAACAGGAACTTTAATCATAATAATAACACACAACTTTTCGGTTAAATCCGAGCATACAGTTACATGGCCCCCCCACCTCGGCATACATATATATACTTGTGCATGTGTGTACATACATATATGCAAACAAGTTCGTTATAGCTAGGAAAATTTATATCTGCAGTTTGTGAATAGGGTTGAGTTTTGTAATACACAAGCTGGTTCATAATTGAAGCGCTCTATTTTCTGCATTATTTCAATTCTTCATTCTAAATATAATGGAAAATATGGCAGCGAAGTATGTTAACCGAACGGGCTTTATATTATAGCATAAAATAGCTGAACTATTTGAAAAATGACTGTTCACAGTGTCAGTGTTGGGAAACGTATGTTGATGTACTTGCAGGAGTTGCCACCTTATTAAGGCCCCAACTGTAGGCTAAATTTTTGACCTTAATTAGAACTATACAAATGTAAATTATAATTCTTTTTTCTTTATTTAGTTATTTTTCATCATTCATATATTTTTTATTTTTATTTTAAAATTTAAATTATTATATTTATGATCATGGTAACCGTGTTGTGTTCCGTTAAAATTTTGTACTATTTGGAAAATTTGATTGAAATTAAATATGGAACTGAACTATAGCGAGCTGTTTGATGATATACAAGTCTTTGAAAATCGGGCGATTCAATACCCTTACATACAGCACAGTCCACCCGAGCCAGTAATTAGGAAGCCCAACGAATCCTTTTATATACACCTTCAGGATGCGGTGCAGGAGCAGTGGCCGGCGTTTGTTATGGCCTACCGACGCAAGTTTAACGCGAAGACCATGGAGCAGAGACACAAAAGGGCCGAGGAGCTCAGAAAGCAGTTAACTAATCAGCGCGTGGATCGACTCTCTGGCAGATTAGCCAACGTGGCATTGCTGACCGCCGACTACCATGCCAAGCGGAACAACAGCTGGTTGGCGTTGCGGGATCACTCAGTGCAGGACATGCAGAAGCATCTGCATAGACACGAGCTCAAGCTGATGGTGCGTGTGAGGCAGCTGCGTGCCCACAATAGTCAGGTGCAAAAGCGCAGCGAGCTGTTGCGATATAGGAACTATCTGACACGCATCGCGCTGCAGCACGAAGAGAAACGGAAACGCATCGGAATATTTTAGCTGGAAATATATTCAGGTCTGTGGCAAACAGCGTCGATCTGAACATATTTCCAACTAATAATGTTTATGTATTCTCCGGGCCTTGTGTTTGTGTCCAGTAAAAACCATCAGCTGGCAGCGACGAGCCACACAAGTTAAAGGACTTTTCAATGCGTCAAAAGTTTCAACATGAAACTAGCTGCAACTAAATCACTTGTCAGCCTCTGACATATTCCGTTTTTGGCGAAACGTCCGAGGCATGCCTCATATAAAAGCGCATAAAATCAGCTGCCTTGGCAGCCACAAAGCCAAATGCCACTCCAGTGAATGAGGGGTCAGGGCAATTTGCTTATAAATATGCTCGATTCAAAGGTTCTCGCTGTAGTTTTTTGTGGCAAAAGTTTTCTCTTTTTGCCGAAAGTTTGCGTGAATGCATCAAGTAAGCCATAATTAGCCAGGTCTTTCGTCTAGCTTCAGTCGCTGAATCAAGTGGCGATTATGGGTTTTTTGGCTAAACACAAGCGTTCCTCTCCATGGGTTGAGGTTGGCAGCCGCCCTTGTGCAGCGTCAAAGACAGTGCTCCAGTGTGTTCCCATGGAACCCGTTGCACCGAAATCATGTGCACTCAAGTGCAATTTCATATGCATTCCGGCAGCTCGCAAAGCTCCTTTGAGCTGCTCCCAGCTTACAGCCCATGCAAGCTGGAATGCAAAAGTAACCGACAACTTGACTGTCTCAGGGACTTTGAGAGCATTTTTCTTAGCCTTTGGCGTGTGCCAAGTTTAACTTAAATACTTGACCTGTTTGAAAACGTATTTAAACTCTGACCCCCATTGTATTCAATTAAACACTAGACCCTGGAGTGTCGGATGTGTGCTCAGTGCTCGGTTAAGATCATAAGCATAATACAATTTGAACCCATGACAAAGCATTTATTTCAGTGGGGTGCAATTGAATTATATTCATTACACTTGGCAAAACATCAGTCTATGAATACTGTTATTTTTTTCCAAGACAGAATTGAAAGTGAATACCATTCGGTCCACTGAGTTCTATAATTATAATTAAGGCAGCTTTCTCAAAATTTGTTAATACCTTCTTAAGAGTGCGATTGAGTGAGAATATAGAATTACAGATTTACGCTTGACAAGAATATTTAAGTATCTAAAGGAATCACAATTGAATAATACATATAAGAAGGTAACAAAATTGAATGCAACAGGGATCATCTTTGTTCACGAAGATTTTTCTTCTCAAGAAAACATAAATGTTTTCTATAGATATTAATCTAAACCAAAACGAGAAAGAAGTGCTATCTTCGGCACACCGAAGATTTAATACCCTTGCAGACCCAACCTTTTCAAAATGCTTATAGTGCTTTGCCCGTATCTAAGAAGCACAGGGAAAATAGTTAATGCCGAGTATGGTTAAGATACCATGAAAAACAAAACAGGTTTCCGTACAACAACTTAATTTTCGACCGATCGTTCCTATGGCAGCTATATGATATAGTAGCCCGATGTGAATAAGATTTTGCATAAGTGGAGGGAGCATAGTAAAACTAATAAATGCCGAGTTTGGTCAAGATATCTTGAAAAACAAAAAAAAATTCCATACAACAGCATAATTTTCGACCGATCGTTCCTATGGCAGCTATATGATATAGTTGTCCGATCTTAATAGGATTTTGCATATATATGGGGAGCGTAGTAAAACTAATAAATACCGAGTTTGGTCAAGATATCTTGAAACACATAAAAATTTTCCATACAAAAACTTAATTTTCGACCGATCTTTCCTATGGCAGCTATATGATATAGTTGTCCGATCTTAATAGGATTTTGCATATATATGGGGAGCGTAGTAAAACTAATAAGTACCGAATTTAGTCAAGATATCTTGAAAAACATAAAAATTTTCCATACAAAAACTTAATTTTCGACCGATTGTTCCTATGGCAGCTATATGATATAGTTGCCCGATCTGAATAGAATTTTTCATATATATGGGGAGCTTAGTAAAACTAATAAGTACCGAGTTTGGTCAAGATATCTTGAAAAACATAAAAATTTTCCATACAAAAACTTAATTTTGACCGATCGTTCCTATGGCAGCTATATGATATAGTTGTCCGATCTTAATAGGATTTTGCATATATATGGGGAACGTAGTAAAACTAATAAATACCAAGTTAAGTAAAGATAACTTTATAAACAAAAATGTTTTTCATACAAAAACCTACTTTTCGACCGATCGTTCCTATGGCAGCTATATGATATAGTGGTCCGATCCAGCTGGTTTTGACATATGAGCTGCGTGCATCAGAAAGAGGGACTTCTGCAAAGTTTCATAAAGATAGCTTTAAAACTGAGAGACTAGTTCGCATAGAAACAGACAGACGGACAGACGGACATGGCTATATCAACTCGGCTGTTGATACTGATCAAGAATATATATACTTTATGGGGTCGGAGATGTCTCCTTCTATGCGTTACACATTTCACGACAAAATTATAATACCCTCTGCAAGGGTATAAAAAGGTTTAGAATAAGTGCATAGTAACATTATTCAGAATAGAGTCTGCATAGAGAAGTCCTACTTATAAAAAATTATGCAAATTTCTGACTTTTCAGCTCCTACAGTAATAGGATAGGAGGATATAAACATATCTATTTGAATCTGCACACATGTGCCAATGTATCTGAAGCCCATTTTGACTGCCTGTCAGCCTTAGGGATCTAGTTGTTCACCCAGCGAATTTGGGACTCAATTGGCACCAAAAATAAATGTGGATATTTTGTGAATAAATACGCCGTGTTACCGAATAGGTGGAGAATTTGTTGGTCCTGTCGCATTTTCGAGCTGTCGTCGTTCTCTCATGGAAATGACGCTGTCATGATGACACTCGACAGCCAGCAGAAATTAATTGGAAATTAATTAGTTAAGTAAACTCATTCACTTCATTTCCGAATACGGCACCAAACACCATGTGCCAAACTGTAGGGAAACTTTTCGAGTTGGGCCATCCAATAAGCTCGCCGATTTGTTGACTGACAGTAGCTTTTGCATATCACAACTGAAAAGCACAAACAGCATTTTATTTGGCGAATAACACCATAAATCTAACGTCGCAATGACTCATAAATATGTTTTGCCATGACTCACTCGCTATAGGAGCCCCAACACCTACATATACATATGGAGCACACTTTTAATATTAATTTCCCTTTGGCTAGCTGCTACGACTCGCTTTTCCGCACCGCACGGAAACAATCTAAAACAAGAACGGAGCGTAAAGTTTAAGTACTTCGATTAGCTGTCCAAAACACGTCAAAGCCAAACCAAGAACATCATCAACACACTGATTTTATGTTCGCCCCAGGGCTGAACATCATTGATATGCAAATTGTATTGCAGGCTTCAGCATATTTCCCAACGTTAACTGGCCAAGGACCTGCTGAGGCGCCTGGGCTAATGAATTGTATTTAACATATTTGTTGCTTGTGTATATTCATTGAAGAAAGGCAAATGAAGTTGTTTGCTTAACTTAACTTTTTGTTGAACTAACTTTGCGAAGGCAGCTCATAAAATAGCTGAAAAATCACATTGCACAGTGACTATTCACAATGGTTTAGTGTTGAAAAACGTATTATGCTGCTCTTAAGTGTTGCCACCTTGCTTAATGCGTGTGCCGTTATGCTTAGAATGTTTTAAGACAGACCTTTTTATAGCCACGATAGTTTTTATAACATTAAATTTATATTTAACCTATTGTCAAAGAGAAAACTTCAATAAACATAAAGAATAGGTAAAAATGGGATATTGGCGCTCTGCAAATGTTCATGAATACATATATTTCCTCGAATTACAGTACATATTTTAAAGAGTTTTTCGAAATGTGAACTTCTCATCAAGTACTTGAGTGGAATTGGACTCACCTACTGGGTAACTTCTGGTCAAGCGTACTGCACTTTGGCTTTTTATTATGGCTTTGTGGCGTGCATTATCTGTGATTCATTCGCATTGGCTGCAATTCCTACGGAGCACTTCAGCAGTACCCGCCCGCAGATTTGTTCAACCGAACAGAAGGTAAAGTTTGCGTTGAGCAACTCATTTAGTTTGCAATTAATTAGTGGCAACAGGCAGCGGTTGGGGCCAACAGCTAACAGCGCGTGTGTACAGGGTGGAGTTTGTGTTTTTCATTAAAAACTAAATAGATGCGGCTTCAGCTCGTTTTTTGTTGTTATTGTGTTGGCACGGCAAGTTTGGAAAGCGGTTTCCGGTTCCGTTTCTGCTCCAGCTCCAGCTGCAGCTCATAGGCGGCTTGGCGAGGGAGGCCTAACAAAATAACAGCAAAAAAACGAAAAACGAAAAGTGCTTCATACTGAATATTTTGATGGGGCGCGAAATGAAAATGCTTGAAATGCTTGACCCAATTGGCAGCAAGTGCTGATGGAAAAACATGCAAAATATTTACCCCCCGAGCGCACAAGCTAGCATGAGGCATGCCTCATGAGGGGGAGGCTCATAATGCCGCATAATCTTGGGTCAGTAAATGATTTTGCCATTAAAATGTTTGCGCATGTGTCTGTGTCTGTCTGTGAGAGAGAAGGGCTTTTTTGCGATAAGTAAAAGTTTCTTGTTTCTTGTGGCAGCTGTGCGAGGTTTGTGTGCAACAACGTGGTCTCAGGCCCCGGAGACCTAACCCTGTACTTACACAATTTGATAACCTACTTTCAGAATTGTCTTGTTATTGTTGCTGTTGCTGTTTCTGTTGCTTGCAACGTGTTTGGGTTGGCAACATTAAAAATTTACACATTATGACATTGAGGCACACTTTGAGCAGCAGCTGGAAGACAGCACAAAGCGCTCGGTGAGCAGTGCACGGTGCACGGGGCATGGGCCACATTCGCACTCGCACTCATGTCCTTGAGCTTATGTTTTGTTTGGCATTAAGAGCATGTCGAGTCACCAAGTGCGTGGGGACACACACACACACACACACAAGCACACAGTAGAAGGAGGCAGCAGCAGCAGCCGTCGGGTCAGATACAGGAAGGTGCGTGGCTTCACACTGTGCAGCCTACAAACTGTGTCTACGTTTTGTTACTTGGGGGCAGGAACCGGGAATCGGAACCCGGCACGGATGTATGAGCCCTTTGTTACCATGTTCGGTTGGCTATCTGTGGGCTGTGGGCGTGGCTGGCGTCAGTGCGCACAGCTTGCCACTTGGGAAATACTTTAAGTCCTTTGCCTTAATAGCCCTGCCTTTTTTAGTTCTCGTCTCTGTGTCTCAGCCCCCCCCTGATGGCATTTTCATTTCTTTGGTTTTCTGCTGCTCGGGTGAATTATTGTCATGCGATTTATTACGCGCAACGGGCGACGCTCTGCTGCCGCTGCTGTTGCTGTTCCACATGGCGTATGCGTAACAATAATTGTAATAAAATGCACGTTATATTTTGCCTGTGGCAGCACGCGCGTAATGTAGTGCGGCATTGCTTGGCTCCACATGCGCCTTGTTGCTCTTCAGCATGGCTATGAAACGCTGAGATGCAACTTCGGAGGTGCATATTTAATATGCAAGCAGATATACTTATATTCGTATGCATTTATTAAGGGGTATACGATAAATTGACCTGTCTTCGGCTGTGTCAACGCTTATTTTTCTTTTCACACAACTTGTTTCCCACTTGTCAGCTGTCATGTAGCCAGGTGTCAATTACACGCCCGCCGATTGCCATCAGACACTATTTTTTCGACAAGCAGCAAATCATATAATTAGAGTAAATTGAGGCCCTGATTCACAATAAAGTAATTAGAATGTGAATACAATATTTGATACAATATTTGGGAAACGCAATATAATACTTAATGCCAAGGCAAAGGCTCCCACCAGGATACATTTCAAAGAGGTAAAATACTTTCAGTAATAAAATGTATGGTAGACAGTAGAGAGGAGAGATCCTGAGTAATTAGATTGAAAATGGAGTCATTATAGCAAATAAGATATATATATCAAAAAAGTATACATATTCTCTATCAGAATCACGAACCGAGTCTCTGAGTCCCTTATGTATACATATTCTCGATCAGAATGCCGAGCCGAATCTTCCAGTCCCTTAAGTACACATATTCTTGATCATCTGCGTCTGTCTGTCTCTTCTTCCAGCTCTATATTAATATGGCTTTTGCTTTTTATTGCTGACGAAATCTGCAGTATTTGAGCACAATCTTAAGTCATTTCCTCTAAGCAATCTTGATTAAAATGCAGATTTTTAAGCTTTTTAAGGCAACACACAAATCAAAATACCTTAGCATACAATCAAGAGCATTTATTTCCCGACAGCTGTTTTTTCTCTTTTCCTCTTTTTATTTTTAACTTCTGCTTCTTCTTTCGAAAAGCTTAAAACGCATCGCGTATGCCGCATTTTATGCTGACACAGAATTGGGTCCACCAGTTCTCACTGTCAATAGGCAAGACTTGAAAATTTCCCTTATTTTTCAGCGGTCTTTCGACACACTCACAAAAACGCGCCCGCACACACACACACACACACTTGCACACAGACGACAAATATTGACCGAATTTCGGCGAATTTTGCCATGTTTTTCGTGTTGGTCGCTTTTGTCGTGTGGTTTAGTGGTCATGTTTGTCTCTGTGTGTGGTGTGCGTGTGTGTGTGTGTGCGTGGCTTTTGTCGCTGTTTTCATTGTCTGCGGCATTTGCCTAAAAGTGAGTGCGTAAATAACGCATGAAAAACCTACACCAATGCAATGTGTGCGTGTGCGTGTTTGTGTATTTGGAGTACATATCAAAAATTTACCTTCGCAATGTCCACATGTGCAACGTTAATTGTTGTTATTGTATTTCGTGCTGGGTGGAAACTTTTGTGGTTTTTGCCAAACTTGTTTGTTTTATTGACGCTCAAAAGCATCCACTTACACACACAAACAGAACGCACGCCCACACACGTGTAGGTAGAGTGTAGGAGTGTGTGTAAATATATATACATGGAATCGTTTATAGGCGGACTCGAGGGTATACGAAGACGAACCGTGTTGCCACAGGCACGTCCTGCACCGCGTATAGCTCGAGCGTCACTGAGCGCCAGCAGCCGCCATCAGGCGTTTTATTGCCTGGCGCCAGATCCGAGTGCGAGAGAGAGTCCTTGGCATTTGGCTAGCTGACGTCACTCAAAGCTCCGACTGCAGCCGAGTGCACGGCGTAGAGTGCAGGGCGCCTGCGTCGAGGCGAAGCTTTTGACGAGCCAACGTCTCGAACGTAGCCACCCATCCACCCACCGACTCAGCTCCCTCGCCAACATAGACAAGTGTTTGTTTACGTTTTTACTGATGTTGCTGGCCGGGCTGGCACTCCGGCTATCCACAGTCTGATCCCTGTCCCTATGCCTCGGCTTTGGCATAAGCCGAAGGTCACCATCGGCTGCTCAGCATCGTCGTCGAGGCGGACTTTAACTGGCAATGCAAAATAAATTGAGGCTCTGCTCATCTAGTGTCGTCCTCGTCCTTTAGAGGGTATTCTTATTCTGTCGCGAGTTGTGTAACAGAAAGATACCTCATCAAATTTGTTAGAACAAGTTTTTGTTGTTGAAGATAACTTAACCAAACCTGGCAAAAACTTGTCAACTTTGCACTAATATTCCTTTCCACTATATGATATGATAGGACGATGGGTTAAGGCTTTTGTATAAAGGCACTTTAAAGTAAGTGTATTCATTCTTCGGCGTGGTGGAAATAGCATGTCTTTCTCGCATTTGCCTGCAAGTGACTTGCAGATACTTCTACTCGGCTGCTGCTCTGAATTGCTGCTTCAAGCAGCCCAATTAAGCAGGACGTAAATACGAACTCACAATCAGACGAAACCAGAGATATTTTGCGAGCTGCCAGCATATTGCCCTGACAACAAATAAAAATAGCTGAAGCACATTCCTTTGCATTTGCAGCAGAACAATTAAATCTAATGCCCGAGTCTTATGAGAGTTGCATGAGAGTAGAGCCCACAAGGCGTGTACGTAAATGGAAGCATAGTTTCAAAACAAACTATGAAGTGCCTAACTGAGTCACGTTTTAAATAGATTAACATTTTAGCAACAAATCCAACAGATACATTTCGCAGACAAGCTGCAAGCTGTCTCTGAATTTTTCCGCACTCATTTTATATGTGTTTTGTGCACATTGTTTGCCTTCTTGAGATCTGCAACCGTCCCTCTGTCATTTGGGTTCGACACTGGATGTCATTGTTGCCACTCTTTTATCCATTGACTTGGCAGCCACAAGTGATTGTGTGGCAAGTTTCGATGGGTCTATCGGGATAGATTGAATAACAATACCTACTCATAGACACAATTGAAGTTGTCGACTTGACTCAGTTGCCGCCTTCACATGTTACCTTAACAAGTTCACAAGTCAGGAATAAAGTGAATTATTTATAATAATTGAAATATTCTTTCAATAAATATATTATTCGAGTCTGACCATTTTGACGTATGATATTGATGCACAAAAAATCTTATCTTAGCAGAAAAAACTCTTGTGTGAATAAATAAATTCCCATTTCCATATTTCAATAAATTTCAGCTGTTCAAAATGGACGTTAAAATTATTCACAATCAAACTGAATAAGCGAATAAATATAATGTAAAGGAGATAAAAATACAAGAGGTAAACTTTTAGGCTTTGGTACTTGTACATTTTAATAAAAATATACTACATTAAAATAGCTGTTCGCTTTGTCAACATATTTGAGTACGACAAATTGGGTCTTCTTTGTGAAAGGCTTTGAAATAGGTGAAAGGTAGAAGTTATGCATAAATGCAATAAACTGAATAAGGCTGCAAATTAAATTAAAATGTTTGCGTTGGATAATTGTACAGGGTATCGTCTATCTGTGTATATAAATCAATAGAACTCAGATACTTTATCAGCTTAATATAAAATATAATATTTAATATTATTAACAATTCCAAATGAAGCTTATCCTTCAGCGTAATATATATTATATTTCATTACTGCTATTTTTAAAGCTCCTTTTTAACAACATAGTTCATATACGCTAATACTTTTATTTTAATAACAATTATTATGTCTCCTGGAATTCAAGCCTCTATATTATACATACTTCTACTCTATATTCCTCTATACTTCAAATCAGCGGGTAGGGTATATGAAAGTCGCGATACTTTAAGCGCTCCTGCTTTTATGATTTATTCGAGCAATTCAACTTGCATTGAAATTGAACAAACTAATTTGATTTGTTTGCAGAGATACGCAAGCGACTCAGTAATTAGTTGGTTGGTCTGGCCAAATACATGCGCACATACATGCTCGCTTCGTCTGTGCAAATACGCCGAGTATCTACAGATACGCCTTGTCCGTTGCATGCGTTCCCCGGATGAGTGGAGGATGGACGGATGGACGGACGGATGGATGGATACATGTACGTATATGAAAATGAGGCTGGCTGTCTAATTAAGCATAGTGCCTGGTGTGTATTGTGGATAGTTTGTGTTACGGAATGCGTTCATAATCCGAGCATACCTGGCCTGAGTGCGTGATTTCCATATACAAATATCTTTGTTATGTACGTTATGTGTTTCTGTATGCGTGTGTGTGTGTGTGTGTGTGTGTGTGTGTTTGGGTGTGTGTGTGCAAGACTGACATTCATTGTACTGTCAGGCCATATCAGAGCTGCATTCAGGCATCAGCCCCAACTGGATGCTTACAAAATGTTATCAACTGAATGTCAAACTTATTTTGCCCATTGTCAACAGTTTTTCACAAGCGGCTAATAAAAGTTTATCAACATGGCCAGGCATCATCCTTATGGAGCAAAACGTGAGAGCATAGAACACAACTTTAACACACACACTCACACACACACACAGCTGCCTAAATTTATATGTGCATGAATTTTATTTTTATCGACTAGGCAAATGCTTTGAGTAGGAAACAGCAGCACAATATGAACTCCATATAAACTTGATATACATATACATATATATAGATACTTTTATGTATAAGCAATCGATTGATGGCCACACAGAAGGCGAGTTCATTCATCTGGCTAGGCTACGCCTATAATATGCACATGTACACAAAAAACTGATAAACTGATAAATATGGCAACTATTCGGCACAGTTGGCCCCTCAATAGGTCTTCAAACACCTCGAGCAACATTTTCGCATTGCAATTTACGGCTCAGTTGTTAGTCAAATGTGACTGAGCAGCAATTGTGGCAGCAAGTGTTCCATAAACCCAGGCGAGAGACGTGCAAGCCGTTTCTCAATTGAATTGCAACAAAGTATAAATAATAGGATTAACGAGAGAAACCAATAGACACCCTGTACTATATGAATGTGCCAGTCAATAAGATAAAGCAAGAGAAAGGAATTTAAGTATAGTTTCATAAAACAAAGAAAAACTCAATTTGCAGCAAGGTTTTGGGTGTCAGTTATTTGAAAATAACCCCATAATAGTTTACAGTAGGAGCATTATTAAAGATTTTAATATTTTAGAACCTAGTTAAAATATAATCTCTTTATATGACTACAATTACAATAAAAGAAATTACCTGGTCAACTTCAAAGCAGATAAAAATAAGTTTAAATTCCCGTCACGCAGCTAAGTATTCGCCCTGTTTCCATTCGTTTTGTGAACCGGCGACTTTCCGGTTGCTGGTCCGGTTGTTTTGGATTTTCATGCCAAATTTGACCACTTTTGAGAGTTTGAGCTGTGTGTTGAGCAGCATTTAAAGTGCTGACCAGCTGCGAAATCAGGCAACTCTTTGACAGCGCTACTTATAGGGTATTAGAAAAGCTGACAAAAGCAGCAAACGTGGCAAGAACAAGAACAAGGGCCCTCACTCCACAGCGTTTCGAGCTCAACTTCCACTGCGATTGTCGCTTGCAACTCCTCAACTAAAATGGATGTGGATGCAATTGTCTACTCTGCTGTTTCTCTGTGTGTGTGTGTGTGTGTGTGTGTGTGCTTTGTCAAAGATCTGATGCGCTGCCAGGCAACCGCATCATCCCGCTCCAACTCATGCTCCGCTTTGTGGAAGTACAAGCGACTTGGCCGTGCCTGCCGCTTTGTAGAACGGGCATGTTTATCAATGTTGTGCGCTTATCGCCGACAGCCGCCATTTTCTCTGGCGGAAATGGGCACTGGCAGCCAATGACATTGGTGTTTGGCTCCTGGGGAGGGGAGGGGGTTGTGTGGCTGGCGTTAGCTTGACAACTTATTTCAACATCTTGTTGTTATCCGTTGTGCGCTTCCTATTTTCATTTATTGGCAAAACTTTTTGCACAGATGTGCGAAAACAAGCACAAGGTATTGTGTATATATTTGTGTGTGTGCGTGTGTGTGTGTTAGTGTGTTTTGCTGTCGGCAAAGTTTTGCCATTGTTCAAGCAAACCCATACATAAATAAGCATGCATATAATACACGCATCCACAAATAGAATAGCCGTATGTGTGTTGCGCTTGCGAAATATTTGTAGAATTTATTTTTATTAAAATTCCCCATTCAAATTCTCAAATTCTCTCCCACGACACAGTCGAGGACCAACTTAAATAAGCTGGCACCAAGCAGCCATCCAACTGTTGCTGGAGTCAAAGGATGTCAGATGTTGCATGTGTCTTCGGATGAGAGTCAAATGTGTCTCTGCCTCATTTAGTGAACGGATTATGTTCTTAGCACACAAATGTTACCGAATTTAGTGTCAGACTTATCTCTTAACGAGCGATAATCTCTAGAGTCGCTCTCAGAAAATTGAGTCAACTAGTATAATGAAAGTCAATTCGGATTCGTAAATAACTATCAAAAATATGTCAGTATATAAACAATTAAAGTTGTATTACTTGTTGACTATTTTCCATTTATATATATATCATTCGGCAAAGCTGAAATCTGCCTGACCACAATTTGAATATACAGAATATTTAGAATTGATAGAGAATTATTAACAGGGTAACAAAATTATCCTCCCACAAGTGTGGATGGACATAAAGTGGGAGGTTGCATAACTAAATAATTTGATTAATTACGATTCATGACATGTTTAGATGTGGGTGAACGTTGTGTAAATTTATTAAGCTGCTGATTAAGTTAGGTCATTGATCAAATCCATATTTATTTATTTATATGTTGTTGTGTGTTATATATGTAAATTAAATAATATTTATACACATCTACAATGTTTCATATTTTGATAAGCCTCGGCTTATCTCGTCGCAATTTATGGTTTTTTGCTATTGATTACATTTTTTTAGGTCCCCTTAGTTTTTTCCCCATTTTCATTCCCCTTTAAGCATAAGTTTTTTCTAGGTGACAGTGGAAAATGAATGGAAAAGCAAACTTGGAAAACGACGAGTCAGGAACTAAAAGTACAAGCACAATTATTTGTATTACGTATACGTTTAGTTGGCACTCTTGTGTGTTTTGCCGGATATTGCTAAACGGTTTATCGCACTTGCTAGCCGAGGGGCGCCTTCGACCGGAAGCAGCGATATATTATTAATGACCATAAGCCAGTTGGCATGGTTGCCAGCACTAGCCAGAGAGAGACAGACAGAGTGAGAGAGAGAGAGCGAGAGAGAAGGAGAGAGACCACTCGAAGCTGCGCACAATGCGGCGTATGCGCAATATACATATATTCGCTTTTATATTTTATTACCGATACCCAGCGAGTTATAAATATTCACCCTGCCCGCATGCTTGGCGCCGCATTTGTAAAATCGCAATATTTTGGCCAGCCTTAGGTTTTGGCCGTTGTTCCAGATCCAAATCCTTGTCCCCCTTTGCGCTATTCGAAGGCAGGCAGCATTCGCATTCCCCTTTGAGCGCTTATTGTAAAGCGCCTTAATAAGATTTTATTGCGCCGAGTCACGGGCTGTGCGGGCTGTGGTGCCCCTTTCAGTCCAACGTACGTGTTTGTGTACAACTGACGCAGATAATAAGTTCCATTCAGGATGGCATAGAAGGATGGGGTTCGTTGTTCATCCGTTGCTTGGTTTCTTTTCGGTCCCTTTGTGTTGCCGCCCTGGCCATCAGGGGTGCCCCGCCTCACAAGCAGGATAATGACTGACCGTTTTGAACACCTATCCCACTTTGGGACAGAATTGCCTATTTGGGATCTCATTTTGTATGCCGTCTGTGGTTATGTTTGCGGCTATTAGCGTCCAGTAATTAATATGCCCCCGACCCCCGAAAACATTTAAATGCAAGCACAAAATAGTTGACTTAGGAAAGCAATTTGTGGGTTAAACTTAAATTTCTATGCATTTCAATGTAAATTCATGTAGATAGATCTTCAGCGAACCCAACGAGCAAATCCGAATATTTTAAGCTCTGAGTACGCTACTTAATACTCGTTTATATTTTGTTGCCTTTTTGACATTCACAACATAAAATATGTTGAGGAAAATGTAAAAAAAAAAGGAAAAACACGACCACGATACAATTTCATAAATTCTTCATAAAAGCATTTTACAAATATTATTGCGCAAAATTTTTGTGGAAGCAGGGAACGTGCGTCCGCAGTTTATAAGCTGCTGAACACACACACACACACACATACACACACACACACGCACACGCACACATATGTTTATAATCGTATATGTTTGTGTTACTTATGGACACAAACATATGTATGTGTATGTAAGCGAAAAATCTACTTTGTTTCGAGCTGGAAATACGAAACTTATGCAGTCTGCCTTTAAGCTACTTAGCCATATGTCAAAAAGAAAACTATTTTTCGATTGGGACACACTTTATAAATAAAATATTAAGCGAAACGAGTTTTGATTGCGATTTGCCATTTGCTAAGAAAGAGCAACAATTTCTCAGCTCTTAAGAGAGTTTTCCGATGTCCGATAGTATTTGTAATTCTGTCTGTCTAGATTAAGTTTTAGTTACTAGTTAGGCAAGAGATTAAAGAGATTTCAGATATATTTTAAAATCTGGTTCAGGAAGTGTCGAAAAGGGAAGGGAGCTGCTGTTGGGAACGGCTAAAATGGCATGAAATACCTTTTTGGAATCGAACGGAGCTTAATTATTAATTGAGGTTAAAAAAATGCAAGTCTAAAATTTGAGAGAAAATACAAGGACGGTTTATCTTTTCAATATCGAACTTAACTGAGCTGAATGAAAGATAATTTTTTGAATATTCTGGATAAAATACATCTGATATTAAAATGAGATTCCTTTGACAATCGTGATTAAATTTGATTCGTTTGTCTTATGGAAATCCAATTTCACTTTTGCTTACATACAGCATTAATATGAAATATTGCGGGCTTTTTAAAAAACATTATCGAATTTAAGCCCGAGCGCATATGTGGGAAGTAGGTTGACGGAATTTTTGACACGGCCGCGTATGAAAATATTTGCTTAAATAAATGTACAGCCTGCTCCGGCGTGCATAAAAGCTGTGCGCGTAGAGTTTTTCATGCATCTGTGCGGGAATTCCGCTCTCGTGTGCCTTTTTATTTGACGCGTTAAAACCACAATGTGAGCTTTTAGTTCCGCGGTTCGTCAACCCACAAGCGCATATACGCAAATTAATAAAAAAACAAGAGATTCTAGTCGGGAGCTCCCGACTAGGGGATACCCTGAACCCTCTTCTTCCAACAGGCGATAGGTATAAAATAAAAGATACTTGATATATATATACTAATCTATAAGCTAAATGTCGAGTTTGGTGACTCTAGCTCATATTACTTACCGAAATTGCCCTAAAAACAGGATTTCGATATCGTTTTTTATCGATTATTTGGAAACGGGGCAAGTTATCGAATATCGGAAATAAACTCGATCTGCGCGGAGACTAGGAGGACCTGCAGCTAAAATTTCAAGTGTCTAGCTCTTATAGGTTATGAGATCCTTGTATTCATACATACGGACGGACAGACAGACGGACATGGCTAAATCGACTCGGCTATTGATGCTGATCAAGAATATATATACTTTATGGGGTCGGAGATACAAATACAAATACATTATACCCTCTTTACCCATTTTCAATGGGTTCAGGGTATAAAAAAAGTGAGTAAAAGCAAAACTTCTTTAGACAACAGTGTTGTGCAGGCTCCATTTGACATTGTCTGCCGCAGAAAATGTGACCATAAATGCAGCAGCTAACGCCAGGATACCCTGGGATGCACTTAAGATGTCACGAAACGGCAGCCACAGTTACCGCCACAGCCGTGGCAGCCGCAACGCCAGTCGAAGCGACGCTGCATGGGCAGCTGCCACATGTGGCACTCAACCTGTTCAGCTGAAGCTCTGGTTGGCTTCTCCTTTTACTAGCCAATAACTTTTCTGTGCCCGCCTAGGTTCGCTGTGCTCTGTGGTCCAACTTGCGGCAGCGGAACTTTATGACCGCCACCGATTAGTTCTTGGCCTGACACTTTATGGCCCCGCCAGAAACTACTCCCACTGATACCAGAGTCTTTGTGCATTCTATGCAGCCATAAAGACTGTAAACGCATCGTAAAAGATCCCTGTTGCCATAAAGAATAAACGGGCTGCAATGTCTACACTGAATCGATGTGTCCTGAAAGAATGTTGGGTTCAGTTTGTCATGAAAAAAATTGATCTTAAAGCTCTTTTAAAGAAGTTAAAACAAGTAAAAGCTGTCCAATTGGGAGTGCCCGACTGAGAGATACCCATTCGAGCCTCCTTCCAACCATATATACACAAAAACACACATATATTACCAAGCGGCTGCGTTTCTTTTTTCCACTCTATGTACGGACAACACATTCTTCATTAACCTCGGTCTTTATAGTCCGATCTTTAAGAAACTTTCATGGCTTACTTATGATACTAAAAAGAGTCCGCATATATCAAAGCGCAAGGATCTTTAATGAGTTTTCTCAATTCTGGGGAATGAAGTGAGGCACCCTAAAAGCGAACTATTCACAACCTTAATATAGTATAATCGAACCTAGGTACCAAGATTTTTGTATCTACTTTTATAATCTTCGAGTTATGCTCTCTCGAAATCGATATTTATCGAAATTATGATATTATATTATTATAATGGTAGAAGATATCGGAAAAAAATACTGAAAAGCTCATTCAGCATATATATTTTAAATTTTTAAGGCTCTAGCTAGATTCAGACAGACTGACAAGTATGGGGAGTGATTCAGCTGGTCGTGCTGATCAAGAATATATTCTACTTAATGAGGCCAGATATCAATTCTTCAGCTGTTCTGTTATACATATG